>JBCNJP010002936.1:0-52367 GCA_039602395.1 Deinandra increscens subsp. villosa | reverse complement strand
GATTCCAATCTCGAGTCGCACAGCACACAACCAAAATCCGGCAAAATAATGTCTTTTTCCATCAAATTGCATCTAGTAGCGAGTCTATTACGTCGAAGTCTCCACATAAAAATATTAATCTTCTTCGGCATACTTTTGTTCCAACGAGTCTTAATATTATATCCGGGTAACAATTTCTTTTCAATAACTTTTCTAACATGATTAACTTCAAAAGAATTGTTACCGTCAAGATTCCATTTCCATCCATCACGAGCGTTGCTAGCGATGACCGAGTCCAACATAGCTTCAAGAGTAGCAA
Source organism: Deinandra increscens subsp. villosa (assembly GCA_039602395.1). Lineage (NCBI taxonomy): Eukaryota > Viridiplantae > Streptophyta > Magnoliopsida > Asterales > Asteraceae > Deinandra > Deinandra increscens. Next base: position 52,069 of record JBCNJP010002936.1, on the reverse strand, counting down.
GCTGCGATTCCTCAATTCCACCACGAACTTGTCTTCTCCAATCCCAATTCCTAGAAGTGCCAACAAGCCTATCCGCAACCTTGCAATCTTTGATGTTTTCAAGAGCATATAATCTTGGAAACTTCGAAGCCAAACAATCATTCCCAACCCAAATGTCATCCCAAAAACTAGTATCTTCACCATTTCCAATAGCCCGAACGAAACTATCACTTGGAACTTCACCACTAGCATGTAACCCATTAGTACATTTGATGATCCCACCCCAAACCCCACCCCCCGAAAAATTATTAATACCGAACCCCCCATGAGTACCATGAATTGACTCAATGACCCGAACCCAAAGATGATTTTTATCGTTAAGAAATCTCCATTTCCATTTAAGGAGAAGCGCCTTGTTTAAGGCATCTAAACTTCCAATTCCCAACCCCCCTTTTTCTCTAGACCCCAATGTAATCATCCCAATTTACCCAATGCATTTTCCAATGGCCCTCTTCCCCTCCCCAAAAAAAATTTGCCCGAATGCTTTCTAAGACCTTTTTGACAGTCGAAGGAAGGCGAAATAAAGACAAATAATAAATGGGTAACGCACCTAACACCGAAGAAATCAAAGTAAGACGACCGCCAACTGATAGGAGGTTGGACTTCCACTTCACGAGCCGCATCTTGAGTTTTTCCACAATCGGATCCCAAGATTTAATCAAGTCCATCCTTTCACCCACCGGAACCCCAAGATATTTAAAAGGGAGAGACCCCGAAGAACAGCCCAACGAAGAAGCCACAATATCCACCTCCCTCACGTCCACTCCCACCCCAAAAATGTTGGCATTTAGCAACATTCACTTTAAGCCCAGACACCTCAAAAAACTCCTCCAATATGCTACGAATACACCTATCATTCTCCAAAGACCACTCGCCCACAAAAATCACGTCATCGGCATAAAAAAGATGAGATAAAGGAACCATCGACTCACCAACAAGAACCGGTTTAAGATTACCCACCCTAATTGCCTTCACAATCATCGCGTGAAGACCTTCCATAGCCAGAATAAACAGAAACGGAGAAAGAGGGTCACCCTGACGTAATCCACACTCAATAGGAAACTCCTTAGAAGGACTCACATTGACCAAAACAGAGGAAGTAGCCGAAGAAAGGCACACACGTATCAGCTTAATCCAATCTTCCCCAAAACCCATGGCACGAAGGACAGAGAAAAAAAATCCCAGTTAAGAGAGTCATAGGCTTTCGCAAAGTCAACCTTAAACATCATGCATCTTTTTCTTCTTCGCTTTATGCCATCTAACAACCTCGTTCAGCATCAAAGGACCATCCAAAATCTGTCTACCACCAATGAACGCCGACTGCACCGGATTAACTAACTCGTCAACCACCAACGCCAACCGATTAGCCAAGATCTTAGCAATTATTTTATATTGAGTATTAATGAGGCTAATGGGACGAAAATCTTGAATTAAAACCGGGTTCTCATTTTTCGGGATCAACGTAATAAAAGAAGCATTGCAGCCCCTAGGAATAGTCTTCTTCTAAAAAAAGTGACCCACAAAATCCGTAATCCCATCCAACATCATAGACCAATGATGTTTAATGAATCCAAACGAAAAACCATCCGGACCCGGTGCTTTAGAACTACCACACTCCCACACGGCCTGTTTGATATCACCCATTGAAGGTCGACGACACAACATGGAGACCCAATCTCTCGAAACCTGCCGGAAACACGAGGCTGGGGCCGATAATTGCCGGACAGCCGCAAACCTCTCAAACCGGCGACTATGATACTCGTAGAAAATGTTTTTAATCTCACTAGGCTCCTCTACCCAAATGCCGTTATGTTTCACCCCTCTAATAGTCGCCAACCGCCTCCGTTTTTTGAGATAAGCATGAAAAAATTTAGAGTTCTCATCGCCTTCCATAGTCCATTTAACTTTGATTTTTTGACTAACTTCCAAATGTTTTCTTTTTTCTATTTCATGAAGATCACGTAACAATTTAGTTTTTTCCACATGAAGTTCTTTAATGTTAAGACCCATCTCCATCTCGGCTTCAATCCCATCAATTTTCACCCTAAGATCATCGCAAGTTCTTTTTTCATCCAAAAGTCTATCTTTATTCCACCTCTTGAGATTAGTTTTTACCACTTTCAATCTTTCTTTGAACCTAATGAAGCTGTTAACATGATCAATGCAGCCGCCCTCCTCCCAAGCCTCCTTAACCACCTTTTCATAATCCGAACAACCAATCCAGTAATTAAAAAACTTGAACGGAACAGGACCAAAATCATAATCTTTCAATCTAAGTAAAATAGGACGATGATCCGATACACGTTTACCCACCACAAGACCCTCGAAATTAGGAAGTTTATCACAAATCGAAGTGGAAACTAGGAACCTATCAAGCTTACTGTGTTGAAGACCATCATAACTGACACGAGTGAATTTGAAACCGCTAAGTTTCACGTCCTCCAAGTTGCACTCAGAAATAAAGTCATTGAAGTCCTTAGCCTCTCCCGCATCAAAAGAAACACCAAGTCTTTCAGCTGCCGTCCTCGAGACGTTAAAATCCCCAAAAAACATGTACTCCCCTGGGTGAGAGTCAACAAAAATAGATAAAAATTTTCATAAATCACGTTTAGCTCTTGAATTTTGAGGCGCATAAACCACCACAATATAACAATCAAGATCGAAAGCCACCCATCTCCCTCTAATCATCAACACATTATCAAAAACCAAATTCTCAATACTTACAAAACTAGATGGATCCCAAATACCAACAATACCTCCTGATCTACCATTCGAACTAGCACACACCCAATTAAAATTAGTATTACCCCACATCTGACGCACCAAACCCGCTTCCACAAAGTCAACATGAGTTTCCTGTATAGCTAAAAAATTAATATGAAATTTACAGCATAACTCAGCGATGGCTTTTCTCTTGGTAGCCATCCCAACCCCACACGAATTAATAGACATGATATTCATTGAGCCACCAATTTCTCGCTCATCCGATCTATATATTTCTTTAGATCTTCTTTCGTACCTTCCATTTCCATTCCAAGAGACAACCCCACCTGAATAAAGTTGTTAATAATTTCTAGTAATGATGTATTTTGAACCCTCTTATTCCCCACTCCACTCATATCCTTGCTCGTAGCCCACTGTCTCATGCCATGACTAACAGTCGCCTCTGAGTCTACCAAAAAACCAGCCCCACCATCCTTGTTGACACCCTCTTTTCCAGCCCGATGACTACACAGCACCGGTTCAGCCACAGCATCCTTAGCCAATGCAACTCCTTCAATAGGGTCCGAATTAACCTCCTCTTCCCCCTTCTTCTCAATCCTCTCGAACCCCGGGGGTACCGAAAGGGATGTGGACACCTCTTTATCTTCTTCAAACTTGCTAAGAAATTCTCTCACGTTGAACGGATCCGAAGGATCATATTTTATACCATCCGCATCCTCATTCTCACAGTGCTTAGGGTTTGCGTCCTTCACTAAGGAATCCAAGTTAACATCCAAATTCCTTTCCAAATTAACATGATCAACAGAATTCAAATCATCCTCCCTACTTCCTACATCCTCCTCCTCTTCTTCCAATTCCGACTCAACCTCTTGGTTCCTATTACCTCTTGGTTCCTATTAAAACAAGGAGACCAAGTTTGAAACTCAACCACTTCAAGATCATAACTAATGCCATTGATCACAACACTAGCAACATCTTGAATTCTATTTAATCTCTTCGTGAGGATACATATTTTACTACAAGAAAGGGATTCTTCAATATCCTCCATGCCAAATAAACACTCTCCCCAATGTTTAGCAATAAGACGCGACACCTCACAATTCCAAGCACATAAAGGGAGGCCCCTAATCTCCACCCACACAACACGTTCGTTAATAACAAAATTTTCTCTAGGTTTAATGCATGAATGGAACAAAGATTTAAGACCTTCACATTTGGAAAATTTCGCACACTCCGCTTTTAAACCACAATCAACCCTAACCCACAACCCTCCCAAATACTGAAAGGATACATTCTCGAAACCTTCATTAAACGCAAATTGATGGAGGTGTCTCATGTTGGCAATATTTTTAACTCTAATACAAAGAGACCCGCTAAAATCCTCCCCGGTAACAAGGCAATCACTAGGAATGGTACCAATATTTATCTTGTTACCCACTGTCTCCTTCGTCTCAAAATACACATTCTTATCTCCAAGATCAGTTGCTTTACTTCGTTCCCCCACTGCACACTTCGAACCAGCAGCCCCAGAATTAACCGAAGAATCCATACGGGCCTTGTCCTTCCCATTGACCGCTCTACTACAACCTTCTCCTTCGGCCTCCTTACCATCCAAGTTAACTTTTTTCCACACCTGACGACCTTGTGTTCCCAGATTATTAACTTTCCCAGGTTCGTTTTTTTTAGGAACAACCTTAGCATCATCTGTCTTGGCCTTCGAACCCCTCTTGAATCTAGCAACATCCGCAAAGAGCCGGAAGTTACCAATCCAAAGATTTCTGATTTTGTAAATAATATTACTAACATCCGAACCCTTAGTAAGACGAACGAAAGCATATTTCTTACCCGTATGAGTTGCCTTTTCGGGTAAAAATACATCAACAACAGTCCCCACTTTCATACACTGATCGCGAATCCCTTTAATCGTAGCAAGTGGTGGAAGATTAGACACATAGACCGTCGAGGACCATTGATCGACCTCCTCCCATTTTTTCGAAAAATTTTTAGGATTAGTAACCGGAAAAGATACCTTAGGATATGCATGTTTATATTTATCTTTGCGATTCACCACCTTATGCCAAGGGTTATCTCTATCATCGTTATCCCCATAATCCCTCTCATCATATTCAAACCTCCCATCATCCTCCCATGCATACTGATCAGAATTGTCGAATTCATGAAACACACCGTGATCGTCGAAATCCCCATGTGAGAAACGATACCCATTGAAGAAACCTTGATTCCGATTGTGGAAAAACCTAGACCGCTGTTGCCGAAAGGACCTCGAATCCATGTTGACAGAACGAACAAGACTTTGAAATCAAACCCTAACGGTCGGTGAAACAGATGACGAAACCGATACACCCTCAGAACCTTAGCCTAAAGATGAGACTAGGGTAGAGAATGTAACAATATTGTTGATCGTGAGGATCCCCAACCCCCCTCCCAATAAGAGATGAAGAGATGAGGACGATCTGATGAAACCCTAATCGCCCTAATCTAGTAGGTTTTTTTGTTTCTCTTAAAAAATACTTAAAGACAACGATGTGTCAGGTGGCCGGGTTAGCGTCTTGCTTGACTCGGCTCCTGTTTTTGGTGTGTGAATAAAAGTGTTTGCTGTTCAAAAAAAAAAAAGACAACGATGTGTAGCTAAAGTTAAAACCAATGAAAAGCTTAAAAATGATTTTTTTAAATGGAAAAAATACTAATAAAGGTGTTATTGCGAAGATTAAACGGAAATATAAAACAGTTACATTGCTATAACGATACGTAAGAACAACAAAAATAAAAATAAATAAATAAAAATAAATCACACAACAACCTAAAAGCTTATACTATTTAGAATACGATATAAAAATGATGTATATATAATTCATTTATTAAGAGTAATTGCGTATATTCATTTCTTTATAGTACATTTGTCTAATCCAAAATAAAAAAATGCATTTATCTCGTCTCTTGATCAATTTTGTTTCAGTTTTCTATATTTATACTTATTTTCAATTTAAATCATAAAATGATTATTTTATTTTAAAAAACACATTTCATAAAATAGTAATCAAGTTTTTAAGTTTTGTGAGGAAAATTTATGTAAGTTGTGGGAGGTTTTTGTCTTGGGTGGAGAATGGTGTGAGAGAGGCCATCGATGCGGAAAAAAAAAAGCATGAGGATGAAGAAGGGCAGCCGGCGGATTATGTTTTTTGGGTGCATGGGAGAAGGTCGCTGGCTCTGATGCCAAATTGAGGAACGTATTTTGTGTTTTTGATAACCAAAACACATACAATCATGACCAGTATAAATATAAACACAAGTTACACAATCAGCCCTCAAACAATCTAAATATATTAAACTTGGTCTAATATACATAATATCGGACGATTGTTTTGGTAAAATTCAAAGGATATTTTTACCAACATTGATTAACCCGGAATGTTCGATGATGGAGCCGAATGAGACAATTACCTAAAGTTGTCTAGTTCAAGTTCGGGAGGGAGCGAATGAAAACAACACCACAAATAACGATCTATGACGAATAATTAAGAAAAGTCTAGAAAATATATTAGAGTTTTCATATTTTTTCTTCCTTCTATTTAATCTCTATGTTTTTTTTATATGTTATTTACTTTTATCACTGAAGTATTAAATAAAATTTGAATCTTTTTATGTTTTGTTATAAGTTTGTATTATTTTTTTTTAAGAAAATAAAAGAAAATTCGTTCAACTAAAAGAAACCGGTTACTATGACCGATCTGCCCTAACTAGTTCCATACGGTTGCACAGTCTTGCTTCAAACTAGGTTATTTTGGCAACCGGTTTGTTAAAAACCTGTTTGGTATAAATTTTAATGCTCATTGCAGAATGTCAAATCTATTTGGAAGACTGAAACCATCAAGGGTTCAGTTTAAAAACCGAAAACTGGTTTCGATTTTCTAACCGGTTTTTCTTATCATCTCGACTAGTAGATGTGGAGAGCGTTACATACCTAGCTACGTCACACATAGTCGGATGAGCTGTTGACCCGTCTAATAAAATAATGATAAACGGGTTAAACTTGATGGCTAATATATAATATCAATGGCGTCCGTATCACAACTTGCAATCCAATCGGTCATGAATCAACCACGTGGCTCACTTCAAATCCTCTCATCATGACTCCTTAACGTATCGTGTGATAAAATCCACTTCTTCTTAAATTAAAATCGGTTTAACACACACTACAAACATGGGTGCCAAAAAACCGCTTCCGGTTCCCGCTTAAGCGAACCGTACCGGAACCGCTTTGGGAAGTACCGGTTTGGATCCGTCATTTCGTAACCGGTTTGAAGGTTTGTTCTAACCTTTAGAGGGGAGCTGATCGAATATAGTTGTTGGTATTTTATTTTTTTTAGTGATTTTGGCCCTTATAAATTATAATGGTCCTCTAAATTAGTATGAATACTAGTATGATGTTATGGGTTGATTATAACATTCATAAACTTTAAAAAAAACTCTCAAAAATGCAAAAATTACTCGTGTTTACACTCTCAAAATTATAATCGTATGTTTCCTTTTTAGTTTAGTAGTAAGTTGTTTTTATATTTTCAAAAGTTAATGAAATTTGAATCGTATGTGTTATATTTCTCTTGCACCTATTTTTTTTTTTAAAAATACAGCTATGTTAAAAAGCGGTTCTGAACTGTATCTAAGTGGAACCGGTCCTACCGTCCTGAACCGAATCGGAACCGATCTCACTAGTTTCACTTTTCCAAAGCCCGAACCGGTTTTAGAGAGGAACCGATCCCTTGAGCGCTGATCAGAATTGGAACAGGTTATTGAAAAAAAAAACCGGCTTATGCACCTCTAACTACGTACTAGTAAATTAAAAAGATTTTTTTATACATTTATTAAGAGTAATTGCATATATTCATTTCTCTATAGTACATTAGTCTAATCCATTATAAAATTGCATTTACCTCGTCTCTTAATCAATTTTGTTTCAGTCTTCTATATTTATACTTATTTTCAATGTAAATCATAAAATGATTATCTTATTTTAGGGAACATTTCATAAAATAGTAATCAAGCTTTTAAGTTTTTCACTAAAGTCACTCAAAGATATTGTCTCTTTCTAAAGTAGTTTAACTTTCGGTGGGTGTTACATCTTGTATAAATTTTTTATAAACTATAAAATTTTATTAATTTACTTATGCAGATGAGACATATATGAATGTTGGTTGATATTTGATGATTAATTTATTCAATTTTATCTTAACTTGAACAATTATTAAACTCGGTAATTGTTTAATAATTTTCTTTTTATTACAATTACCTCCTGTTTGAAGTTATTTTTAGAAATTTAATAAAACTTAGAGTGGCTTTAAAGAAAGACTTGAAAAAACTTAGTTATAACAATAGTTACTAAGTATTTAGCAAAACTTGGCACCCATATTCTCGCATTAGTGACTCGTCAATCACTAACATGACATATGTGTGCATTTAAGTGCATCTTGTTGTTTATGTTGTCACCACCGTCGCCTAGGGCTATGACTGATCAAATACCAAACACCGCGGAAGAAATTATGTTAATACTTATGACCCAAAACTGCTTAAATTTCGAACTTTAAATTTGAAATAGAAAGGGTCTATCAAGCAGAATCCATGGTCTGAGTTTTAACCTAAACATAACTAGACTAGTCACTTCGACCGGAAGCCGGTCTTCATAAAACTATCTTCAATCTTGTCTCTTAAGCACTGATAAAAGTAACATGCATGCCTTCAATTACATGCAATATGTGCTAAAAACAGTCAAAAACTATGTTATGAGTCGTGGTCGGTGACTCTAAAATAGCGATAATAGTTTTGTACCTAATACCATACCGAACCGATACCGACTGAACATGAAAGGTACTGATATCGATAAAAGTTAAAAAGTATTGTTCCGAGTACAAAGAATCTGGATGATTGTTATGGGAGTTTTACACTTACAGTTATTATTACCCACGAGTAAATATGTCCGTGTGTTGCTATTGTGTAATTTTATTGATTTTGACCAATGAGAATTTTCTTTCATTGAACGGCCAATTTTTTGTTCATAAGGATTGACATTTACCACTTGAAAAGACAAAGCCTAATATAACAACAAGATATCATTGGGCCAAAGACCCTTTGGTGACTAATGAGAAATATGATATACATCAAACAAGGGTACCAAGGGTACCAAGGGGCAACTCTCTGTTGACAGGGTCTAGCGGGTAGAGATTTTATTTTGAATAAATTGTGTCATTAAAAATTATACCAGATTTTATTTTGACAGAAATTTAAATTTTAATTTCAAAAGGACTAATGGTGTGAATTAAACAATTTTAATCAAAATTCGAGTTACACTCTAAAATTCCCAAAAATCGACACTTTGGGCTCTCTCCGGTTTGCAAATAAAGTATACACAAATACATCTCTAGTTCTTGATTATAAATTTTGAGTTTTATTTGATTGTTATATTCGAGTGAACCACGAATAATTTTAATCTAATAGTGTATCACAACTCTTAGATTAATCCAATAAGTTATTCCGTTTTCTAACAAAATAAGGGTATTTAAATAAGTGTTCATATGAAAATTTGCCTATAAATTCAACCTAATCTTCACTAGCCCCATGCTCCCTTTCTAATACCCATAGAAACCCTAGAATGACTGTAATCATCCAAGATCAAGATCTTTGAGGTTTTGGAGCTCTAATTTGGTGAAATCAAGCAAAGATTAGTGTCAGTTTTCGTCTTTTGATGCGTTTTTTTCTCAATATATGCTTCTACTCTCTTGTTCTCTTGCCATGTTATGATCAAGGCTAAAACAAGATCAGATCTTTAACATGCTTTTAGCCTTGATTTAGATTGTAGATGATAGATCTAGTGAATCCATGCAAAAAGATATGATTTTATGCATTTTTATGATGAAAAAAGGTTGGATCTTGATGCACGTTGATAGATCTTGATTAAGGTTGTTAAAGATTATATTTTTATGCATGTTTTATCATGAAGAGTTGCCATGATAGATGAATCTAGGGTTCTTAAGTTAAAAGCATGATTTTTATACTAAAGGATTGCATTTTTCTTGATTTTATATGAAATCATCATAGATCTTGAACATACTTGATTCTCCATGCTTAAATCTTGATAATAATATAATATGACCTTGAATATGGATCTAAGGTTTGGAAAGGAGGGATCACTATCTTAGTCTTGTTCTCTTCCCATGTGTAGATCTTGTTAGATCTTAGAAATAATAAACTATAATATTTAGATTTGCATGAAAGCATTTTATATTGAAGTAATGAAGCGGAAGAATAAAAAATAAAAAGTAAACCAGGGTGTGAATTCAGTAAAAGCATTTTATATTGAAGAAATGTTCAACTGTGCATTGTTTACATACAACATTGTCATGTCTCAACAGCAAACATATAAGTTAAATGATTGATAGAATAGCTATAAAATTATTAGATTACCTCCTCCTCCTCCTATTCCGGATAGAAGATTTTTGCTTTGTTTGAGGCACGTGAGAAGAACAGAACATCCTTTACAATATTGATCTTTCTCTCGATATCTGCAGTTGCGCTTAGTCGGATAATCATATTTTCAAGTTGGATAGAGTGTTTAAGTAGAAGCTTCACAAAGAGCAGCTCCGGTTTTGATCCTTCAAAAGATTTTATATCCACAGTATTCAACCTCAACATTATTGTTTGATGCCAACAGTCCGGGGACTCTAAATAATTAGATGTTAATTCCAAATCAGCAGCAGCATCATGCCCCTAGAAAACACATAAAAGTGAAACGAAGTCATTACCATTCATTCGACTTTTTTAGTATGTAAATAAGCTATAAAAAATAGTCACACAGCTTTACCATCTGCGGCATCATATACGCCAGACGAAGTACTTCCAAATTGGGTGAGTTCCGAAGCATACATAGAGCACCTTGAACTTGATCAAGATCACCAAAATTAAAGCTTTCAATCTCTAATTGCTTTACGCATTTTAACATGTGTGGAAGCCACTTTGGAGACTTTTCTAGACCCAAAAACTGCAGTGAAAGAATGTGAGATTTTAAGAATGTGAGATTTTAAGAACGTGTTTGGCTTTTCAAAAAACCAATAAGCTAAAAATATTGTTTTGGTAGTGCAAAAACACTTTCAAAATGACTTTTGAAGAAGGAGTAAAAAGGAGATTTTCAAAAGCACAAAAAACTTGGCTTTTCAAAACTTCATTGGACTTTTAGGCAACAAAATTACTATACTACCCCATAATACCCATGAACTACCTAATTGATATATATATAATGTCATTTTTGGTCATTTTATATATATAAGCTACTTTCCCACCATAAAAGCAATTTCAAACATTTTTTTGAAACTCCTTTTCAAAAAGTAATAAGCTAATAAACACTCATATCAAAAAGTGTTTTTACACTCAAATAAGCCCTTCCAAACATGCCCTAAGATACCAACCAAAATAACATGAAAGTGCATAAATATAGAAATCAGATCTTTTAGGTTATGTATCATACCTTAAGAAAATAACCATCGATGGCAAAAGATACAATATTAGACATGTTAATTAGCATCATTAGCAAATTAAATCTTTCAACCTTTTCAACATTATCGTTTATTATTATCGGTGGTTTCAATAATAAAGATACGTGAACTACTTCATCATCATCAAGATGGTGGTTACTATGATGCAATAACTGAAGGGGCGGCGTAACATTAAAATCTCGAGAACTTATGGTAGTCCAAATATACCTCCACTTTTTTGAAAGGAGGCTTGTCCTTACGGCATCTTCGATGGGGAGCCGCTCTAAAATTGAGTATACCAGGTGCTCTGGCAAGTTGCTGATTACGTCTACGTCATCATCATCTTCTGTACAACAAGTTACATACTTTTGCTTCTTCTTCATTGGATTTAAGAAATCCATGACTGGAATTAAGAACGACGGACGAATCAAGTTTTCTACGAAAATAAAAGAATCAGAAGATGTAAGGAGGTTTGTTAATAGAACTAGAACTAGAACTTACTCCCTGAAGCGACAAAATCAGTTCTTCGACGCGATATTGAAAGAAAAGGGGGAGAGAATTGGGGATCTAGGGTTTCTGTTATGGACAAGTTTTCGTGGCTATTAGTTACTAGAAAAAACAAACGATTTCTATTCTAGCTTTATAAAATAGGACAATTACATTTAGCACCCTTTCTTATAGGGTTTCTTTCGTGGTATTAGTTATTAAAAAAAAAACAAAAAACAAAAAACAAACGATTTCTAGCTTTATAAAATGGACCTCCTAAATGGATACCTTTATTCAAAATTGACACCTTAATATGGAGCATATTGGTCAATTCCCTATAGATTGAACAAAACAAAGTTGTCAATTAGACTCGAGTACGAGATTTGACCTAATACGGGTCATATTGGCCAATAGCCTCAGATAGATTTTTTTAATTTTCTTTAATTTTTTTTATTTCTCTAATCTTTTTAAAACTTTATACTTTAAAAAGAATATTATATGTTTAATAATATTTTGGTACAAAGTTTAAAAAGATTAGAAAAAAATTAAAAAAAATCAAAAGGGGTGTATTGGCCAATACGCCCCAGATTGAGGTGTCAAAATATGCTTTTAGGGTGTCCAGTTAGTCTCAGCCTTATAAAATAGGATAATTACATTTAGCACCCTCCTATTATTCATTCACAACTAGATTCTTATACCCGTGCGTTGTCACCGGTATACAAAACACTTATTTCGTTAAGACGTAATGTAAAGAAAAATAAAAATGAAATAAGACAACACAACAACGTTAAAACTAAAAGTATGGTTAAATATAACACTACAAATAATTATATACTTAAAGACAACGATGTGTCAGGTGGCCGGGTTAGCGTCTTGCTTGACTCGGCTCCTGTTTTTGGTGTGTGAATAAAAGTGTTTGCTGTTCAAAAAAAAAAAGACAACGATGTGTAGCTAAAATTAAAACCATTGAAAAGCTTAAAATGATTTTTTGTTTAAATTGAAAAAATACTAATAAAGGTGTTATTGCGAAGATTAAACGGAAATATAAAACAATTACATTGCTATAACGATACGTAAAGAACAGCAAAATAAAAATAAATAAATAAAAATAAATCACGCAACAACCTAAAAGCTTATACTATTTAGCCTACGATATAAAAACGATGTATATATAATTCATTTATTAAGAGTAATTGCGTATATTCATTTGTCTATAGTACATTTCTCTAATCCAAAATAAAAAATGCATTTACCTCGTCTCTTGATCAATTTTGTTTCAATTTTCTATATTGATACTTATTTTCAATTTAAATCACAAAATGATTATTTCATTTTAGAAAACATTTCATAAAATAGTAATCAAGTTTTAAAGTTTTGTGAGAAAAATTTATGTGAGTTGTGGGAGGTTTTTGTCTTGGGTGGAGAATGGTGTGAGAGAGGCCATGGATGCGGAAAAAAAGAAGAAGCAGGAGGATGAAGAAGGGCAGCCGGCGGATTATGGTTTTTGGGTGGGAGAAGGTCGCTGGCTCTGATGCTAAATTGAGGAACGTATTTTGTGTTTTTGATAACCAAAACACATACAATCATGACCAGTATAAATATAAACACAAGTTACACAATCAGCCCTCAAACAATCTAAATATATTAAACTTGGTCTAATATACATAATATCGGACGATTGTTTTGGTAAAATTCAAAGGATATTTTTACCAACATTGATTAACCCGGAATGTTCGATGATGGAGCCGAATGAGACAATTACCTAAAGTTGTCTAGTTCAAGTTCGGGAGGGAGCGAATGAAAACAACACCACAAATAACGATCTATGACGAATAATTAAGAAAAGTCTAGAAAATATATTAGAGTTTTCATATTTTTTCTTCCTTCTATTTAATCTCTATGTTTTTTTTATATGTTATTTACTTTTATCACTGAAGTATTAAATAAAATTTGAATCTTTTTATGTTTTGTTATAAGTTTGTATTATTTTTTTTTAAGAAAATAAAAGAAAATTCGTTCAACTAAAAGAAACCGGTTACTATGACCGATCTGCCCTAACTAGTTCCATACGGTTGCACAGTTTTGCTTCAAACTAGGTTATTTTGGCAACCGGTTTGTTAAAAACCTGTTTGGTATAAATTTTGATGCTCATTGTAGAATGTCAAATCTATTTGGAAGACTGAAACCACCGAGGGTTCAGTTTAAAAACCGAAAACTGGTTTCGATTTTCTAACCGGTTTTTCTTATCATCTCGACTAGTAGATGTGGAGAGCGTTACATACCTAGCTACGTCACACATAGTCGGATGAGCTGTTGACCCGTCTAATAAAATAATGATAAACGGGTTAAACTTGATGGCTAATATATAATATCAATGGCGTCCGTATCACAACTTGCAATCCAATCGGTCATGAATCAACCACGTGGCTCACTTCAAATCCTCTCATCATGACTCCTTAACGTATCGTGTGATAAAATCCACTTCTTCTTAAATTAAAATCGGTTTAACACACACTACAAACATGGGTGCCAAAAAACCGCTTCCGGTTCCCGCTTAAGCGAACCGTACCGGAACCGCTTTGGGAAGTACCGGTTTGGATCCGTCATTTCGTAACCGGTTTGAAGGTTTGTTCTAACCTTTAGAGGGGAGCTGATCGAATATAGTTGTTGGTATTTTATTTTTTTTAGTGATTTTGGCCCTTATAAATTATAATGGTCCTCTAAATTAGTATGAATACTAGTATGATGTTATGGGTTGATTATAACATTCATAAACTTTAAAAAAAACTCTCAAAAATGCAAAAATTACTCGTGTTTACACTCTCAAAATTATAATCGTATGTTTCCTTTTTAGTTTAGTAGTAAGTTGTTTTTATATTTTCAAAAGTTAATGAAATTTGAATCGTATGTGTTATATTTCTCTTGCACCTATTTTTTTTTTTAAAAATACAGCTATGTTAAAAAGCGGTTCTGAACTGTATCTAAGTGGAACCGGTCCTACCGTCCTGAACCGAATCGGAACCGATCTCACTAGTTTCACTTTTCCAAAGCCCGAACCGGTTTTAGAGAGGAACCGATCCCTTGAGCGCTGATCAGAATTGGAACAGGTTATTGAAAAAAAAAACCGGCTTATGCACCTCTAACTACGTACTAGTAAATTAAAAAGATTTTTTTATACATTTATTAAGAGTAATTGCATATATTCATTTCTCTATAGTACATTAGTCTAATCCATTATAAAATTGCATTTACCTCGTCTCTTAATCAATTTTGTTTCAGTCTTCTATATTTATACTTATTTTCAATGTAAATCATAAAATGATTATCTTATTTTAGGGAACATTTCATAAAATAGTAATCAAGCTTTTAAGTTTTTCACTAAAGTCACTCAAAGATATTGTCTCTTTCTAAAGTAGTTTAACTTTCGGTGGGTGTTACATCTTGTATAAATTTTTTATAAACTATAAAATTTTATTAATTTACTTATGCAGATGAGACATATATGAATGTTGGTTGATATTTGATGATTAATTTATTCAATTTTATCTTAACTTGAACAATTATTAAACTCGGTAATTGTTTAATAATTTTCTTTTTATTACAATTACCTCCTGTTTGAAGTTATTTTTAGAAATTTAATAAAACTTAGAGTGGCTTTAAAGAAAGACTTGAAAAAACTTAGTTATAACAATAGTTACTAAGTATTTAGCAAAACTTGGCACCCATATTCTCGCATTAGTGACTCGTCAATCACTAACATGACATATGTGTGCATTTAAGTGCATCTTGTTGTTTATGTTGTCACCACCGTCGCCTAGGGCTATGACTGATCAAATACCAAACACCGCGGAAGAAATTATGTTAATACTTATGACCCAAAACTGCTTAAATTTCGAACTTTAAATTTGAAATAGAAAGGGTCTATCAAGCAGAATCCATGGTCTGAGTTTTAACCTAAACATAACTAGACTAGTCACTTCGACCGGAAGCCGGTCTTCATAAAACTATCTTCAATCTTGTCTCTTAAGCACTGATAAAAGTAACATGCATGCCTTCAATTACATGCAATATGTGCTAAAAACAGTCAAAAACTATGTTATGAGTCGTGGTCGGTGACTCTAAAATAGCGATAATAGTTTTGTACCTAATACCATACCGAACCGATACCGACTGAACATGAAAGGTACTGATATCGATAAAAGTTAAAAAGTATTGTTCCGAGTACAAAGAATCTGGATGATTGTTATGGGAGTTTTACACTTACAGTTATTATTACCCACGAGTAAATATGTCCGTGTGTTGCTATTGTGTAATTTTATTGATTTTGACCAATGAGAATTTTCTTTCATTGAACGGCCAATTTTTTGTTCATAAGGATTGACATTTACCACTTGAAAAGACAAAGCCTAATATAACAACAAGATATCATTGGGCCAAAGACCCTTTGGTGACTAATGAGAAATATGATATACATCAAACAAGGGTACCAAGGGTACCAAGGGGCAACTCTCTGTTGACAGGGTCTAGCGGGTAGAGATTTTATTTTGAATAAATTGTGTCATTAAAAATTATACCAGATTTTATTTTGACAGAAATTTAAATTTTAATTTCAAAAGGACTAATGGTGTGAATTAAACAATTTTAATCAAAATTCGAGTTACACTCTAAAATTCCCAAAAATCGACACTTTGGGCTCTCTCCGGTTTGCAAATAAAGTATACACAAATACATCTCTAGTTCTTGATTATAAATTTTGAGTTTTATTTGATTGTTATATTCGAGTGAACCACGAATAATTTTAATCTAATAGTGTATCACAACTCTTAGATTAATCCAATAAGTTATTCCGTTTTCTAACAAAATAAGGGTATTTAAATAAGTGTTCATATGAAAATTTGCCTATAAATTCAACCTAATCTTCACTAGCCCCATGCTCCCTTTCTAATACCCATAGAAACCCTAGAATGACTGTAATCATCCAAGATCAAGATCTTTGAGGTTTTGGAGCTCTAATTTGGTGAAATCAAGCAAAGATTAGTGTCAGTTTTCGTCTTTTGATGCGTTTTTTTCTCAATATATGCTTCTACTCTCTTGTTCTCTTGCCATGTTATGATCAAGGCTAAAACAAGATCAGATCTTTAACATGCTTTTAGCCTTGATTTAGATTGTAGATGATAGATCTAGTGAATCCATGCAAAAAGATATGATTTTATGCATTTTTATGATGAAAAAAGGTTGGATCTTGATGCACGTTGATAGATCTTGATTAAGGTTGTTAAAGATTATATTTTTATGCATGTTTTATCATGAAGAGTTGCCATGATAGATGAATCTAGGGTTCTTAAGTTAAAAGCATGATTTTTATACTAAAGGATTGCATTTTTCTTGATTTTATATGAAATCATCATAGATCTTGAACATACTTGATTCTCCATGCTTAAATCTTGATAATAATATAATATGACCTTGAATATGGATCTAAGGTTTGGAAAGGAGGGATCACTATCTTAGTCTTGTTCTCTTCCCATGTGTAGATCTTGTTAGATCTTAGAAATAATAAACTATAATATTTAGATTTGCATGAAAGCATTTTATATTGAAGTAATGAAGCGGAAGAATAAAAAATAAAAAGTAAACCAGGGTGTGAATTCAGTAAAAGCATTTTATATTGAAGAAATGTTCAACTGTGCATTGTTTACATACAACATTGTCATGTCTCAACAGCAAACATATAAGTTAAATGATTGATAGAATAGCTATAAAATTATTAGATTACCTCCTCCTCCTCCTATTCCGGATAGAAGATTTTTGCTTTGTTTGAGGCACGTGAGAAGAACAGAACATCCTTTACAATATTGATCTTTCTCTCGATATCTGCAGTTGCGCTTAGTCGGATAATCATATTTTCAAGTTGGATAGAGTGTTTAAGTAGAAGCTTCACAAAGAGCAGCTCCGGTTTTGATCCTTCAAAAGATTTTATATCCACAGTATTCAACCTCAACATTATTGTTTGATGCCAACAGTCCGGGGACTCTAAATAATTAGATGTTAATTCCAAATCAGCAGCAGCATCATGCCCCTAGAAAACACATAAAAGTGAAACGAAGTCATTACCATTCATTCGACTTTTTTAGTATGTAAATAAGCTATAAAAAATAGTCACACAGCTTTACCATCTGCGGCATCATATACGCCAGACGAAGTACTTCCAAATTGGGTGAGTTCCGAAGCATACATAGAGCACCTTGAACTTGATCAAGATCACCAAAATTAAAGCTTTCAATCTCTAATTGCTTTACGCATTTTAACATGTGTGGAAGCCACTTTGGAGACTTTTCTAGACCCAAAAACTGCAGTGAAAGAATGTGAGATTTTAAGAATGTGAGATTTTAAGAGCATGTTTGGCTTTTCAAAAAGCCAATAAGCTAAAAATATTGTTTGGGTAGTGCAAAAACACTTTTCAAAATGACTTTTGAAGGAGTAAAAAGCAGATTTTCAAAAGCACCAAAAACTTGGCTTTTCAAAACTTCATTTGGACTTTTAGGCAATAAAATTACTATACTACCCCATAATACCCATGACCTACCTAATTGATATATATATAATGTCATTTTTGGTCATTTTATATATATAAGCTACTTTCCCACCATAAAAGCAATTTCAAACATTTTTTTTGAAACTCCTTTTCAAAAAGTAATAAGCTAATAAACACTCATATCAAAAAGTGTTTTTACACTCAAATAGGCCCTCCCAAACATGCCCTAAGATACCAACCAAAACAACATGAAAGTGCATAAATATAGAAATCAGATCTTTTAGGTTATGTATCATACCTTAAGAAAATAACCATCGATGGCAAAAGATACAATATTAGACATTTTAATTAGCATCATTACCAAATTAAATCTTTCAACCCTTTGAACATTATCGTTTATTATTATCGGTGGTTTCAATGATAAAGATACGTGAACTACTTCATCATCATCATCATCAAGGTGGTGGTTACTATGATGCGATAACTGAAGGGGCGGCGTAACATTAAAATCTCGAGAACTTATGGTAGTCCAAATGTACCTCCAATGTTTCGAAAGGAGGCTTGTCCTGACCGCATCTTCGATGGGGAGCCGCTCTAAAATTGAGTATACCAATTGCTCTGGCAAGTTGCTGATTACGTCTACTTCATCATCTTCTGTACAACAAGTTACATACTTCTTCTTCCTCTTCTTCATTGGATTTAAGAAATCCATGACTGGAGTAACAAGTTTTCTACGAAAATCAAAAGAATCAGAAGATGTAAGGAAGTTTGTTAATAGAACTAGAACTTACTCCCTGAAGCGACAAAATCAGTTCTTCGACGCGATCGATATTGAAAGAAAGGGGGAGAGAATTGGGGATCTAGGGTTTCTGTTCTGGACGAAGTTTCGTGGCTATTATTAGATAAAACAAAAATCAAAAGATTTCTAGCTTTATTTATAAAATAGGACAATTACATTTAGCACCCTTTCTGGACAAGTTTCGTGGTTAGGTTAAAAGTAATACAATCGGGAGAGGGCAAATGGGCAGTTTCGGAGTGATCGGGGTGATCGGGAACACCATCGTCGAGGTTTCGGGGTCACCGATCGGGGGACGAAATTCGGGCTCGGGGAGACGAAAATGGGGGGCTGGCACCGATTTTTTCAAGAGAGAGAGTGGGGATTCGGGGTGATTATATGGGGTGTTTGGAAGAGTGGGAGAGTGGGGAAACCATAACCCACAAAATGGGAAAAAATGGGAAAGGGTGGGGAATGATGAGGTGGCACCAAAAATGGAGTGGGGAAATGGGAAAATGGGGAGAGTATTACTAAGGCCGGACGGAGTGGGCGGCGTGGGCGCCGCGGCGCCGAAATTCTAGGCGGCAAACACCGCCGCCGGTCGATCGGCAACGGCAAAAACTTGGTTCGCGCATTCTACCACGTGTCCGATGAGAAGGTTCTTCATCACTCAACGGCGGATAAATTTTGGGCTAGAGTGCTTGACCATTTCAACAAAGAACTTGGTGGTACGAATAAAACCGTACACCAAATGAACTCGAGATGGCAAAAAATAAGTTCGAAGATTAACAACTTCGAAAGCGTGTACTTCGAAATTGAACGAAAAGCTACCTTGGCGGATCTTGAATCGGGTTTGATGTTTAAGGCGTTGTGCGAGTACCGAAAAATACATGACAGAAAGGGTTTTTCACACGTTGAGGTTTGGACCTTGATGAGGGACCGTCTCCAGAGGGCGTCAACTTCAAATAATAATATCTAAGTTTCTTATGTAATGTTTTTTTTAGTGTGTTTTTTTTTAAGTAATGTCATGTTTTTTCTTTATTATGTAATGTTTTTTTAAAAATAAATGTGGTGTTTTTAAATAAATATAGTGTTTTAAAATTAATTACAATATATATATAACTCAAAAACATTAAAAATAAATTAACATACAATTCTTCATAATCCTCACCACTCCCTCTCAAAATCCTTCAAAATTCTTCAAAATTCTTTCTTTTTCTCTTTCCTGCGTGGCACCCTCCTATCGGTTACAACCCATTCTTCAAAATCCTAAAAATTCTACCACTCCCCCCTCCCTAATACCCTTACAAAAAACAAAAAACAAACAAAGCTGCTGTCAATTAGACTGGACTCTGGAGTACGAGATTTGACTCTAATACAGGGCATATTGACCGATAAGCCTTAGATAGATTTTTCTTAAAATTTTATTTTATTTTTTTTATTTCTTTAATCTTTTTAAACTTTGTACTTTAAAAAGAATATTATATGTTTAATAATATTTCGGTATAAAGTTTAAAAAGATTAGAAAATTTTTAAAAAATAAATCAAATTGGGGTGTATTGGCCAATACGCCCCATATTGAGGTGACAATATATGCTTTTAGGGTGTCCAGTTAGTCTCAGCCTTATAAAATAGGACCATTACGTTGAGCACCCTCCTATTATTCATTCACAACTAGATTCTTATACCCGTGCGTTGTCACCGGTATACAAAACACTTATTTCGTTAAGACGTAATGTAAAGAAAAATAAAAATGAAATAAGACACAACAACGTTAAAACTAAAAGTATCTTATCTTAATCCTAATAAAGCAATAAAATTTTTGCCACATGTCTCATTTATAAATAGTATACATCACCATCACCACATGTCAACTGACAATCAATTACCAATTTAGTAATCATCAATTAAGATTAATTACCAATTTATCAAAACTAAAATTTTATTTTAAAATTTTGATAAAATTAATGTAGATTTTATTAATTTACTCAATAGTTTTAGGCTTTTATGGAAAGTAATCAACAACTTGTCAAACATAATAAAATTATAAATGTTATAAGAATTTTATATCAATCATAATTTTTAAATTTCTTGACCATTATCTTTTCTTTATGTATTTATCAAATACTATTACTCTCTATCCAGCCCGTGTATTACACGGGTTACTAACCTAGTGGTATATATAACACTACAAACAACTATATACTTAAAGACAACGATGTGTAGCTAAAATTAAAACCATTGAAATGCTTAAAATGATTTTTTTTTAAAATGGAAAAAATACTAATAAAGGTGTTATTGCGAAGATAAAGCGGACATATAAAACCGTTACATTGCTATGACGCTACGTAAATAATAACAAAAATATAAAAAAAATAAAATAAAATAAATCACGTAACAACCTAAAAGCTTGTACTATTTAGCCTACGAAAACGACGTATATATAATTCATTTATTAAGAGTAATTGCATATATTCATTTCTCTATAGTACATTTGTCTAATCCAAAATAAAAATTGCATTTATCTCGTCTCTTAATCAATTTTGTTTCAATTTTCTATATTTATACTTATTTTTAATGTAAATAATAAAAAATGATTATGTTATTTTAGGGAACATTTCATAAAATAGTAATCAAGTTTTTAAGTTTTTCACTAAAGTCACTTAAAGATATTTTGTCTCTCTCTAAAGTAATTTAACTTTTATTGGGTGTTACTATATTGTATAAATTTTTTATAAAATATAAAATTTTATTAATTTACTTATGCAAATGAAACATATATAAATCACTACTACAAAAACTGGCATTCTTGACGTGCATTGCGCGTCAAGAAAGTGCCTTCTTGACACGCAAATGCGCGTCAAGGATGCGGGGGTCAAGAAGCTTCTTGACGCGCAAAATGCGTGTCAAGAAGCTCTTGACGCGCGAACAATGACACGCTATCCTTGACATTCCATTCTTGACACCCATTTTGCGCGTCAAGAAAGGGTGTCGTCTGTGATTAATATATTTTTTATTTATAATATTTTTTTGTGTCGTCTGTTTATGACACGCAGATTTGCGTGTCATGCCTTTTATGACACTCATTCTTGCGTGTCATCCTTGTAAGTGTTTTTTTTTTATTTTTTTTCAAAAATTACTGATTTCCCTGTTAATAAATCATATTTCACAAAACCAAAATACAGAATAGCTGCTGTACCAAAACAATGCATTTCATACAAATAGCAATTGAAAATAATTCGATTTAATGTTCATCATACATGCAATTCGATCACAATGACAAAAGTAAAATGTTCAAAGTTTACATGCATATATATTGGATCACTACTACTACTTCACGTCCGTGTAAATGAAGTGGCAAGCGTAGGTCAACCATTCTTCACGAATCTGTGTAAAAGATAATGTGAATGAGGTTTCTACAAGAGTTACAATCTGATGTACAAGGAATACTAAGGTAAAGTTTTTCAAGATAATAAGGCATGTTCCAAGATATTTGGCTAGTGTACCTTGATATAAACATAAGGGTGTTGGCAAATCAGGACCACCAATGTTCCTCATCCTTGAACAAGTCTGTATGCGCAGGTCTGCATGCACAATTATAAGGAGCATATAAGGTGATTGTTATGACCTCACAAGTAACAGATAAAAAAACACAAAATAAGGAGCATATAAGATTTGCCAGACTTAGAGAAGTCGATTGGCTCGCTGTGATGCTAGATTCAATTCTTCACTCTCACCTAATTATTCAAATTTGTCATGATGGAACAGTTCTCCTAAATCCTAATCCCTGTTTATTCAAGTCCAAACCAAGAATCCTAACCTATTAACCGCTATTAATTTATAATAACACCAAATCACCAATCCCTACCTATCAAAATAATTAGAAAAACTATCTAACAGATATACCACTAAGTGTATGACTTATCAAAAAAATCAATAAAATATAACACTTATGCCAAGAAGCCAAGAACTGGTCTAGCAGTGGTTATCTTACTATCCTAGGGATTTAGGATTACAAAACAATTACCAATTCAATGAACATCCTGTGAGGAATGCAATGCCAGCTTGCAGACCATTTTCTGATATTAACTTACGAACAGTATTCTCCAAGGTTTCACACAGGTCAACCATTGGCATCCCAGGCTTGATAATGCTCCTCATATATTTCCGCACCTCAACAATTTCCCCAGTACAAAGAGCTGAAGTCCATGCAGCAATCTCAGTAGTTGGTGTTGCTGCTGCTTTAGCAGCCATAGCTGCCGAAAACTCAAACCAGTTTAATGGAACCTGAACCTTTTCAATACACATTCATAATAGTGGAATTACTTGTAAAAATCCAGTTTGAAGAGAATAGCAGATTTTTCATCAAATAGGACGATTTTGAAGACTATTTCAGTTAGCTACTATATGTCTAATTTACATGCATTAATCAATCATGAACTGCACAAATGAAAGTATACCTGCACAAATGATGCAGTAAAACCATTTATGTGAACAATTTGTTCACTTTCGACAAAATTTGCAACATAGCCATCAGAATCAGCTCCTCTTCTCCACATCCTGGTCCCTGCCCATATTTACAACTTTCACACTTAACCAAAACAGATAAGTGAATATATAAAAACGTGAGAATAGGAAATTGACAAATAAGAAAATCAGTGATATCAAAATTGACAAATAAAAACATAGGTACAAGGAGAAACATCTTTCATACAGGAAACCCTCGAATAAGAATTGTATGAAAGAATAACAGCTTGATCACAGTTGATATCAAGATTGCCAACTTCTCAAAGAGGGAAAGCTTAATTAACAAATATATGATCGCATAACTTATCTTGTATTAGATAAAAAGGGGTGGGGTGGGGGGAGATTATTGTTATAATGTGCTATATTCTCCATTTTACGCATAATCACTAGTTTTAAAACAGAGAACTGACTCAAGATACACGTCACTTCACATTTTACGCAGACCAGTAGTCAGTCTAATTGGTTAAACTTAAAAACTACAGGTGGTGTTGGTTTGGTTACAGAGCCAATAATAAACCAGACATAAGTAAACCAAACGTTTTTAATACCTTTATTGGTGGACGCCTACTGAACCAACCACCATACCGATTGAAACAACATGTCTAGCTCAAACCTAGAAAAACATCATTATGAAAGGTACTCCATCAGATGTATGTCTATACATATGTTTTTCTTTATATTTAACACCCTGCTAATAAATAAATTACCTGTCATCTTCACATCTAAACATGCTCTCTTTCACATGGAACCGGACATGTCCCATCCTATTTGTTTTGCTAGGCTTAGCTGAAAGCATTGCAGGAAAGAAGCTAGAGCCATTGAAAATGTACTCAGAGTTAAACACTCTTTACTATGTTTGAATCATTTAAAGAAAACATATACATGCAAGAACCTGAATTGAGGCCAGATAGCGCCAACATCATAAATTGGGCTCCATATTTTTTAAGGATATCCAAGCATGTGCTTCCATTTGCATAAATGATTCTATAATGGTCATGGATGTTGTTGTATCCCCTGTCTAAAAGTTTGTGGATCCACAAGTACAAGTCGCTATCATGACAACCAAAGGGGACCTCAAACAAAGAACGAATAGTAAAAAAAACTCATGAGTGTTCTGTCAACAGGCTGTTTTTGACAAAAGAGAAAACTAAATATAAGGTGTTTTTATAGTATTAGTACACGATTGTAAAAAGAGCCAAAAATTAAAGTAGGAAAATCAACCAATTTGAGTGGTCAAACAAAGGGATACAGAATAAAAGAAACTAAGAATGTCAGCAAATATTCATGTAATGGATCATGTCAATTTATGTACAACCAAAAAAAAGCCTACTCTTAGTATTACGCAGGTCCAAGTAGTGGGACTCACAACACAACTTGGTGATCTCAGAGTACAAGGTCATGGAGCAGCATCCTAAAAGCATATAAATAGGAGGTAGGTATTTGGTAATAGTTTAGTGGTTCTCTTAGCCGTCTCCTTCATCACCCTCTATTTTATAACCAACCTATACTACTGCAAATCCACTTGAGTTAAATGCAATGACCAAAAATGAATCAGATTTTTGGTTCATTCTTAAGATTGGTTTAAAAGTAGCATGAGTTCCTTCTATGTTACCTGCTGATAAATCTGCAGGCTCTTGGTTTGAAGTAGAAGCAAAGTGGATGTTCCTTCACTCAATTTATGAGTTTCCACTTGAACTCCGATTATTGAAAATAAGAAACATATTAGTTCAAGATAATAATTAAAACCAAATAAGAGAGGAAACTGAAGCAAGAAACGATGAATACTACAAAAAATATCAAGGCCAGGTTCTGTTTTGACATCATTTCCAGGTCATCAGCTTCAAGGAACAAATTTCCATCAAATTTGAAGTGACCAGTAGAGGCATCAAACAGGTGACAATGGAGGGACTGAGATTATGATATTGAGCTAATCTCAATTGAATCACAAAAATAATAACACCATTCGATTCAGAGCTGAAAACAAGAAGAATGATACCTAATTTGAGATGTAACTGCAAAGTTTGAAATTTTGAATTATTAACAGATGATGACGTGAATGAAGATGACGAACCAGAATCATAAACTCAGTCTAGTCTATATCAAAATTGAAATTAAACCTGGGAGTGTAATCGAATATTTAACAAAATCTAATGGAAACAATAACAACACTCAATCAAGCAGACATAACTACAAACCTGGAAATCGTTGGCAGCAGTGAACATGGCAAAGATGAAGTCGAGGCAGCGCTTAACAGATTCAAGAAAGGGGAACCTCCGGCGTACCTAATTAGGGCAGCGGTGAGCCGGTGATGAAGGAGAAGAAACGGAGAAGGTGCAGCGGTGAGCGGTGATGGGGAAACCGAGAGAAAAATGATACCTAATTAGGGCAGCGGTGATTGGAATCATAGGGTGCGGAGGATTCCGTCAGCGGCGGCGTGGACGAAGTCGTTGCAGGGGGTCGGTGGAGAGGCGGCCTACACAGAGATTTTCGTCGGAGCTCACCCTCTCCGGTGGATGTGTTTTTAGCGAGAGCGGGGTTTTTTCTTTTGGAGGAGCGAAATGGATTTGGAAAATTTTTTAGAGGCGGCTAAATATTAGGGCAAAAAATTTGGGGATTTTTTAGGCGGGAAAATTAAAAAACGACAGGGATTTCTTGACGCGCAATTCTGAAGTGTACTCCGTGTTTTTTTTTCTTTAAATTATGACAGAAGTGTATGACGCCCAAAAATGCGCGTCATCTAGTCTTAGAATAATACAGTTCTTGACAGTTTTTTTATGACACCCTTTTTTGCACGTCAAGAAAGAACCGAGTGTCATCGTTCGCGTGTCAAGGAAGGCCCTGTTTCTAGTAGTGAATGTTGGTTGATATTAGTGATTAATGTATTCACTTTTTTCTTAAATTGAACAATTATTAAACTCGGTAATTATTTAATAATTTTCTTTTTATTATAATTACCTTCTGTTTGAAGTTATTTTTTATAAATTTAATAAAACTTAGAGTGACTTTAAAGAAACACTTGAAATAGTAAAGTATTTAGCAAAACTTGGCACCCATATTCTCGCATTAGTGACTCGTCAATCACTAACGTGACATGTGTGCATTTAAGTGCATCTTGTTGTTTATGTTGTCACTCTCATCGCCTAGGGCTATGACTGATCAAATACCAAACACCGTGGAAGAAATTATATCAATACTTATGACCCAAAACTGCTTAAATTTTGAACTTTAAATTTGAAATAGAAATGGTCCATTAAGTACAATCCACGGTCTGAGTTTTAACTAAACATAACTAGACTAGTCACTTCGACCTGAAGTCGGTCTTCATAAAACTATCTTAAATCTTGTCTCTTAAGCACTGATAAAAGTAACATGCCTTCAATTACATGCAATATGTGCTAAAAACAATCAAAAACTATGTTATATGTGAGTCATGACCGGTGACTCTAAAATAGGGATAATGGTTTTGTACCTAATACCATACCGAACCGGTACCGACCGAACATGAAAGGTACTAATATTGGTAAAAGTTAAAAAGTATTGTTCCGAGTACAAAGAATATGGATGGTTGTTATGGGAGTTTTACACTTACAGTTATTATCATCCACGAGTAAATATGCCCGCGCATTGCGGCGGGTATGTGAAGTTTTCAGTTAGGAATATGATATTTTATATCATTAATATTGAGCCGTGTGTGTATGTACAAAAGTAATAAGTAATAACATATAAAGATCACTAACTAACCATATGTCTTTGCAAAAAAGTTTTTCACAAAATGTCATTATATTAAGACCCATTGAAGACCTTGCCAGAAGACATTGTAAGGAGCAATAGGCAAAAGAGTTTACCAAATGTCTGAACAAAAGGTTGCCACAAAATGCCTTCTACTTTTAAAACCTATTGAAGAGCTTCCCTAGTGATGTTGCAACTAACAATAGTCAGCAGCAAAAGTTACTATACCCCTTAAACTTCAATAGAGTCATATTGATAACCATTTTACCTGAATCAATATCTGCCCACAGAATATTTTGCAACCCAAAAGTGTTCCTACCAACTGAACTAATATTTAGTGGTTACTAATTGATATGTGAAAGTAGCTTTGTGAAAAAAATTGTGTTTGAAAATTGCTCCTTTCAACGCCGAAGTAAAATGATCATTCTTCTTTTTCTTTGGCTTTTTTGGCTGGTGAAGGGTCTGCATTTACATATGTAACTATATTTATTGTGATGTTATCTGTGGTTTTAAGACTGTTGAAGTGATTTGAGCTGATGAGGCATTTGCGGGGGCCTGGTCTGGCCCTTTAAAAGCTTCGCCCTTGTCCAGCAGCAATAGGAGAGCTGCATAATATACGTTTTGTTCTTTAACTACGATATCATAATAATGGCCAAAAAAATGCAAAATAATGTGAGATTAAGTGATGATGAGCATGCAGCAAAGCATAGAATTTTAGTAATAATAACCAAATGAACTGGACAAAAGTAAATGATAACACAAATATTTTGTCTATTAAACTATGGATTTTTTCAATTTTAAACCAACTCACAAAAAAATATTACCAATGAGAAAGCTCTCTGTTTTAAATGACTAGAAAATCAAAAAATTAGCTACCTTACTTGATCTAACCGGTTAAGACATATATATATATATATGGAGATCCACCCTCAGGTCGTGGGACAAAATCTAGCACACTGACACACAATTACTTTGAGGTAAAACTTTGAAGTACTCAGTTCCTAAGCCTGCAGATGAGATGAGGAAAATTCTCAAAAATAAATATAAAAACATGGTAAATACAACGTGTTTACTAGAGAAAAAAGGTCAATTTGCGTTATGTTATAACTCTAACGGGCCAAATGGGCAAAGTTTAAAAGGTAAATTAAAAATGAAACATGCCAAGCAGGTTATGAAGTGCCCAAAGTATTATTTGAATGTGTTTCAGCATCATGTATTCAATCTATTTACATGTAATTTTATTGAAACATATTTTGTAATTGTATTAGTTACATTTGTTTTTCTGAAATGGCTAACTCACACACTCAATAAACCTACTACTAAATCTACACGAGTATTCACCGTGAGACTAGAACCCTCAACCTCTTTAAGAGGAACACCTTTAGTACACTCCTTGATACTGCTAGGCTACAAGCCCTTTGGTACTAAATACATACTTACATTAGTTATATGTAAATATTTCAATAAGCAAAAACATGTCAAATTGACCAGACCTGTTTCTACATATTACTCAACTGTCCATTTTCGGCAGTCCCATGGTCTTCAACAGCCGAAATAGAGTATGTAGTAATGGTTTTAGCCTCTTTAGTTTGCTCATAATATCTATTTAGAAAACATGCAACACAAATGTCAATGTTTGCCACGGCCCACGTGATATTAAAATAATATGCAAGAAACAAAAATATATATATATTAAAAAAAAAACTATTGTAGGTGTACCTGCAAAAAGTTAAAATATAAAAATTGAGTTCACAAGTCATACCCATTTGAATTTATAATTGGGTTATCTGGTAAAAAGCGTACTAAAAGAAACAATATGAGGACCAATAGGCATGCAATAAATGAAAGTAAGACACCATTTGTTTGTTAATAAATTTCTACTAGAGTCCATTTTTTTACAACCCAGCTTAACATGTGTTACGTGCCTAAGGTGTGTTTATTGGATGTTGTCTATTGTATGCAATAATGTATGAACCTTATATCAAAAAAAAATTAAATTAAAATATTTGTCATGACGTTTAATAAGAACTCACTTTATTTTTCCCACTAAGACTATAAAATGTATTTAACATTGCTTAAAGTAGAAATAAGAAATGTTACAAGTGAGAATATATTTACCAAATGAGTTCATCATACGAAACATAATTTCACATTAGGTTGAGGCATCAAAGTTATTTGCTTATGCAAGGGTTTTAAAAGCACATTCCATTCTACTGCAAAGACTGCATGTTAGACCCAACTACTATGCCACTTCGCTCTTTCTGAAAGCAATTGAAGAATGAAGTCATATTGTGTGACAGTAGAAGATCAAACACAAAAGAAATGTTAAAAACCAATAGGACAATATGTATAAGTGCCAAAAATGTTGTAATCATGATTGTGATAACAGCAAAGCCGTCATTTGTTTACCTTTAATTGCATCTTCAATTAGTTATAATCTTTTTCACTCATTATTGGATTACCAGATACATAACATAACCCATTGAACCTTCCAAAAACATCTCTTCATTAGAACCAGCAACAAGGTTAAACTTTACAAATCATTAAAACAATTAAAACTGGGTTTGTTACAAACATACTCAGCATAGTTAGGTTCACTATGTGTGTCATAGTCCACATAATTTGGTCATTTCAGACTTTTAGTACAAGTTATCTCGTGTTCTTTATGTCATAAAAACAAAGATCTCAATCTTACATTTGTTCGACAGTTACGGCTATGCAAGTTGTTGAATTTCTCAAGATTAGTCATTATGTTTTTAATTTCAATATTTAGAAGGAAAGAAAAAGACCTGCTTTGTTTAGTGTCACACTTGATATTTTACTGCTGAACCCTAGAGTGAGATGTCCAGCCGGCTGACTTCCAAATATCCAAAGCACACAATGACAATCTGGCTCAAGAACATCATCAAACATCCCAAAAGTATCATTAATAGCAACAGTAGATTGCCCATGATATTAATATTACACTGAAACCAAATCAACAACACTCGTTAGCACTAACATTTTCACAAACACCTGGGTTTTTATGTCTATGTAATTATGTATGTAAATAAACAAAACTTCGTTATTACTTTTTATATAATTTTAATATTTAGATTCTCTTAGGATATGTGTAGTAATAATTTCGCTGGCCGGATGGACGTTATGTGACACATAATAGTACGGTGATAACCTTTTGAGAGGCGGAGTCATAATCCTTATCTCATTATTACTTAACTATTGTTAAAAAATTAATCATTTGATTGAAGTGGACCAATCGTGATGGGCGAGTGGATGGTGAACAAAGGGGTCAAAACGAGTTCTCCGGTGTTTGAGAGAATGTGAGAGAGAGATTAACCAAATGTTTAGAGGGAAGTTTTAGGTGGGAGGTAAATATTTAGAGGAAATAAAATTTTTATATATGCCATTAAAATTTTGAAAGGGTTTTTAATGTTAAAGAGTAAATTACAGATTACGTCCTTTATAGTTATCAAATTATGGATTTTAACCTTTCTTAAAACTAATTACACGAGACAACCTTTAAAGTTATTTTCTTTTCAGAATTGGACCTTTTCATTAACTGGCATCCAAATTAACCGTTAAGTGGGCACATGATTGGCACATGCTAGGATAAAAGGGTAATTTTACCCTTAAAAAAACCCCGTCGTGATAAACCTTTAAAAATTGATAAGCCGTTTTTCTTTTGAACTACGATCCCATAAAACCACCCCCTGATTAAACGCTTGCTCCTCCAAGAAATTGGGAACCATGGAAAAATCGATCATTCGCTCATCACTCCTTCCAGATGAAATTGAAGATGTGTACCGTAAGCTTATGAATGTTGCTTCTTTGAATTTAGTTTTAAGGAACATAGATTCAATTTCATGTTATCTTTAAATCATGGGGGCAATTTCACTCATCCTGATCAAGTATTAAAATTGATGTAAAGAAAAATGATGCTCATGTTAGTTTTAAGGGAAACGATCATTTTCATACTTTTAACTCGAGGCGGATCGAGATGATTGGAATGTACAAAGATGAAGGGATCGAGATTTTGAAAGAAAAAAAATAGAGAGAATGCTTCACAGTTCACGGGGTCGAGATAGATGAATGTGTTGGGGATTTTGAATATTGAAAAAGAGATAATGGTTCAAGATTTTAAAGATGTAAAGGACCTAAAAATCGGGTCTTTATAAAGGAAAGAAGATGATTGTGAGATTGTTGTTTTTTTTAAAATAATAAAATAAAATAAAACGATCGGGATTATAGGTGTTGGGTTTTTTTTTTTGGGTAAAATTACCTTTATACCCTAGCATGTGCCAATCATGTGCCCACTTAACGGTTAATTTGGATGCCAGTTAGTGAAAATGTTCATTTCTGAAAAGAAAATAACTTTAAAGGTTGTCTTGTGTAATTAGTTTTTAAAAAGGTTAAAATCCATAATTTCAATAACTATAAAGGACGTAATCCGTAGTTTACTCAATGTTAAAATATGGGGAATAAGTATAGTGCCACATAAATATATGCCATTAAAATTTTTAAAAGGGTTTTAAAAGGGTTTGTTCACCCAGTACTACTATTTTGTTTTGCCTGTAGAACCTCTCTTTTAACCAATGATCTAAACTTTGGTATATTTTAAATGGACTTGAAGTATTATGTTTGTTATACTCTGGCTGTAAATGGTAAACTCATGTTCTAATTACTCAAAATTTGAGATATGGGTTATTTCTCTCTTATTATTATTATTTTATTATTATATAATATAAAAACTAAATGGTTGGTGAGACACAAAAAGCACTATTCATAAGAAATAGATCAATCACAAATTGACATGTCGTATGATATTTTTTCTTTTTTTTTCTACACGTGATTGCTTCAATTGTACAGCAAACCCCCCACTCACCTTTCCCTTTCTTCACGTTTTCTCATTCTCTCTGCAACATCATCTGCTCCGGTTTAAGCAATCAACCACGATCAAGGTTTCTTTGTGAGAGATTAACTGTTGGTCAAAGCAGTTTCTTTGCGAGAGATCGACGATGTTTCTAACATCTCACACCGACTTTGAATCTGACGCAACACACATTCTCTGTATCGATTTATCTGTCTCCAAACCTAAGCGCCACCGCCATTTGTGGCGGTGCTAGGCTTCATAATGTTTATCTGATGAGCACAGATCTGTTGTTGGCCGGTATATAATCCTTACTCTTTTATGATTCTTGGCCGTTGATGTCTACCATAGACCACCATTTTCATCGCCGGCCGGGGCTATCACCGCCGCCTCAAGAGTCCGCTTCCTTGGGCTGGGATCCGAATCTTAAAATCGGTGAGGCTTTGGTGGCGATAGATGACTGCAATGATGGTTGGTGGTTCTTTCTAGGGTTTAAAGCATCGGATTTAGGGGTTATCGTCGGCGATAGCCCTAGGATTACATTATGTGCAGAGCTTGAGTGAAGCCTGTTATGTGGGTTAGTTGGTGCTTCTATTTTTTACCTTTTCTGTGTTTGTTTGGAAACTGCTTTCCCATTATCTGACCTGAAAACGTTCACTGATATGAGTATGGTGCAGTATGCTTTTAGCTATTGTTTATTGCTATTGTGTCTTTTGACTTGGTTCTCTGGCTTTCTAGCTACATTTATTCAATTTTCACTGAGATTTGTTGTTAGTTTATAAAGTTATTGTATCACTTTGGCTACCTTTTTCAAGTGAGGTTTGGAATTTGACTGCAACAAAGAGGTATATTTAATCTTATAAGATCTTTTTCATTTCTGTTAATTGGACTATGCAATTTTTACAGCTGCTATTCGATTCTATTTGAAGGCCTCAAATTCATGAAACAACAAGCAAAGAGGAATAAAAGGAAGTTCAAGGCTATTCCAACAATTATGAAGCCACCACTCGAAGTCTAAGCATGGGTAAGTTGTGCATGTTTAATTGTACCTTAATTTTGTTATCGTCAGTTTTCCTCCACTGTTGCCATCAGCTTTTATTTTTAAATAAGTAATATATTTATAATTATATATATATATATAGTGAAAAGTTCATTTTTTACTATACAATTTCGCATGTGAAAAAACAATTTCTTTTTTTTTCTTTTTTTCTTATTTTTTCTTTTTTTTTTCAAATAATTTCTTGATCTAATGGTTATGATTAATTTCTTTTTTTTATTGATCTAATGGTTGTGATTAATTTCTTTTTTTTCTTTTTTTACATTTTTCATACAATTTCGCATGTAAAAAAAAAATTCTTTTTTTTTTTTCTTTTTTTATTATTTTTTCTTTTTCTCAAATAATTTCGCATGTGAAAAAAAAAATTTGTAGACACTTTCGCATATGAAATAGCTCTTTTCACATGTGAAATTGTTTGAAAAGTGTGAAAAAAGAAAAAAAAAGATTAATCACAACCATTAGATCAAGAGATCTAATGGTGAAAAAATGTGTCTACCTGTCTACACTTATGGGGGTGTCTACAATGAACCTTACCCTATCATCTTCATCTATTATAATAAATGAAAAGATTATTAGGTGAGGTGGCATCACCACAGTCATCCCCTGAGTCACCGTAATGCCTTAGTTTTCACCAATTAAGGGCAATTTTTTTTTTTACTCACGGTACCCCATTTGAAACGCGCGGATCCTAATTAAATGGATCTTTTACCCGATCCTCACATAAAGATACATTTTCGCAACCACAAAACCCTAATTTCACAAATTGAAGGTATGAATCCCAAAAAGATCGTGTGCTTACATACTCTCAGAACTCTAATCTCAAAAGCATCGAACTCAAGCGGCGCTCCCTGCCCCCTTCTTCAATCTCTCTGCAATCGGCGACCATCACCATAGAATGTCATCGCTCTCTCATCGTCCGTTCATCAATTCTTCATCTTAATCCCCTGTTTTGAAGGTATTATCTTCAATCGTGGTAAATGATTTTATAACCTAACTGTTTTCATTACCATTCTCTTTACTCTCCCTTTGGATATTCATCGATTCATAGTTGTTCAAACATCAGCAGGAAACCCGATTACTCACCCAAGTTAGATTCTCCGGTTTGATTTCGTATACAATTTCAATATCATTTCTTTGATTCACAGGTTCGATTCGGATCCCTAATTCTCTCAATTGAAAAGGTAATTTTCTATATTTTGAATTTTCTGATGAATTGTAGTTCAATTTATTGATTTTGTATGTTTTGAAAACACTATTTCTATGTAAACAATTTTGAATGAGTGCTTACCGATTGTCTTTCTGAACTTTTGAAATCCCCAACATATGATTTTAACTAAAGGAAATTCGGTCATTTACAGCAGAAAATATGGAAATCTGGTTTATTTTCAGAAACATTTGATCAATATTCTATACATTTTTTTTGTATTTTGCAGAAGGGTAGAATTGAAGAAGGAGGATTTATCAACTAAGGTAGGTAAGGTAATTTTCGATTTATTGATTTAGGTTTTTATTGTTCTTTTCATCAATCACACATACACACCTCCGTTTGATGCCGGATTAATCCGTTTTTGATGAGTTTTTCTAATGTGGATCAGAGTAGCATATTTGCGAATCAAAGCCAATTTCCTCTTCGTTCCACTCTAATTTTCGTTCTGGTTTTGTTTTCAGCACTTATTTCTTCAAGATCTTGCTCATCCTATTTGTTATCTAGGGCACACGTATATTTGAGTTTGATGCAAGATTGTAAGTATTATCATGTGTTAATTTTAAGTTCAAACAAAATTGGTCAAAATCATCATTTTTTTACTATAAACCCTCTAACTTGATGTGTTTTTATTTGCCTTTCATTACATGTATTATTATTATTATATGATCACAGTGATGAAGAACTACCGGATGAATACATGTGGCATACTACTAACTTGATCTGCAGTTCTGCGGTATCAAAGTTGAACATATAGGGTGTGTAAACATATGGTTTCTCATTTTTGAAGTTCTATGAATTATAAGTGAATTGTGATTATAATTATTTAAGGGTTATGCAATGATGTTGATACATGTTAATTGTTATATAAAGGTTAGGAAATGGGTTTGATACATGTTAAAACATAACTGACCATAAGAGCTTTCATAGTGAAACAATAGTTTATAAATTTGTAACAAAAGCTATAAATTTGGTTGTTCCAGAGGTCATCGTGGACCCAATAACTTAATTGATATTACTGATTATTGGTTTATTATTCATATATGTATTAACTCTTATACCCTTTTGCTCTATTTCACATGTGAGATGGCTTAAAAAGTGATGGAAGACCACATGATGGATCCCATGGTTCTACACAAGGTATTAGATCTGACTAGCAATGAATATAGAATGTCAAATTTTTGTTATTTTATAATTATTTATGCATCATAATCGTATTGTTTTATTTTGATAATTATTTATTATCAAAATAATTATCAAATATGTGATCTAACATTATCATTTAATTTTACAACATGATTTGATATTAGCTCAATCTCATGTACAACATTTTCAATGCTTTCCAAAGAAAGAAAATTGATTAATTACAACACGATTTTGTTTTTGTTAGTAATATTAAAATGGATTGACATATGAGAATTAACATAACGAATTGCTTCATATGATACTGTATGCATTGATGACAACAAATTCTATTGTAATTAACAATTTGTACAAAGAACATTAGTCAGCATCAGATGCATTGCATAAGAGCGTCAATGTAATCATCTAAGTTAGTTGTGTTCTAACTTTTACCTTTTCGGTTATCCACCATTTATTTATTATGCAATATGCACTAATTTTCACCGTGTAGTGAAAAGGGTCCAAATTTAGCTAGCATGGATATTCGGCGGTTGGCGAAGTACTGGAATTTTTCTAAGAAGTGATGTTTTTGGGAGAACTTTTCTTTTGATGAATTGGATGCTACATCAATAGCTCACATTTAAGGTATAACTAAGAATGGTAACATCATAAGTATTTCTCATGACATTTCAATCGCTTCTCTTGACTATGAATGAAGCTATTCAGTATTTTTAAAATTTCTCTATTGATAATATTTTTTTAGAAATAACATTTGAGTTGTCTCTTAGCTTCTCAAATGATTAAGTGGTGATGTTGCAGATACGTTGTGGTTAGTCAAATGATTAGAGCACATGGATGTTGGAATCGAAACCGATGGCATTGGCAAGGACTGTCCGAAGAATGTAAGAAAACATGATGCTTAATCTGTTACTCTGATTAAAAGTTTAAGTTTAAAAAATGATTGTTTACGGTTGCAATAAACGTCATCTGCTCACAGGTCTGCTAAGTTAAGAGTAATCATGGATTAAAATATTTGGACTGATTTTTGGGGATTGTTCATTTGATCATAATCTATATGTATCTATTAGCATAGTTTTGGTTGCTACTCAATACATTGGATTTTAACATAGTTTTGGTTCAATATATTGGATTTCTAATAATTAGATTTTATTTGTTTGTAGGTTAGGTATGTTATGTTGTTACTTCACACTTATACAAGATTTCTTTTTTATTTTAAACATGTATTACTTATTATATTAAACTTATTTCTTTAATAAAATGTCTATATTTTTTGTATTATTGTTTTTATTATTTTTTAAAACCCCAGCCGTGCGATGCACGGGTATTAAAGACTAGTATATATATATACGAGTTGGTGACCCGCCCGCGCGTTACGACGGGCCACCGTCATGTTACCGTAAAATGATACGTATTGTACACGGGCATGTAAGTAGATACCATTACCTTTCTTGACATAGATGGGCTATAACTTTGTGTGTGAGTTAACCATTATAATTAAAATCTGAGAAAAATTAAAACTTGAAACTAAAATCAATTAATGAATATGAGTTAGTCTATAATCAAAGAATCTGAACTTAAATTTTCGACACATTGACTTTTCCTAAAAGTCAAATTATGCATAGATATTATATCAGAAAGTAGAGTCTAAAAAAATAAGCATAGATAACCAATTAATAACTAATAAGGGAAGTGATGAACCTGAACGTGAAAGGCTAAATAGCTGCAGTGAATATCGTCTTTTATTATATGAACTAATACAAAAGAAAATGTAGTGCATCGAAAGCGATGTTTGTCCCATATTCCTATTTACAATGTAATGAAATATAATAATACAAAGGATTTTTGCTTTTAGTTACCTTGCAATGGACTGTATAGACATCAGTTTCTAATGTGGGTATTGGTACAAAGGGGTAAAGACAAAAACAGTGCCCAAGTATGCAGGATTTAATGCATATAGAATGGGTTAAAACCATCTGTATTAAGAATAATAGTAACTAAAAAAGAAGTCTGCACTCCAAATTTTTCATTGTATGCGAAAATGTGGGAATTAAAATCTTTTTCTTAAATATAAATCGACACCACCGTTCGGGCGATCACGTATGGACATCTATAGACCTTTTTGAGCAGCGCAATGTTGCAACCCGACAACACCTCGCCACCAGATAAACCATAGCCACTCAGCCGGCGACCATCATCCATGTATAATAAGGCAACGACAACATGCCAATGGTGGCAAGAGCTAGACACAGAGCCACACACTGGTGGCCATCATCCATGGCTAATAAGGCAACGACCATCATCCATGTATAAAATGGCTTATGTGTTTGAAGATGGGTTTCACAGCCATAACCACTTGATTGGTTACTGGAACCTACAACATGGAAAAAAATGAACATAAGTTTGGATCAATTTCAATACACAATATGTGAATAAATATAAAATCAAACCAACCTATAGATTCTTCAGCTACTTTATAATGATATATTTGTAAACCCATGCCAAATTCCCCCAATAACTTGCTTAAACCCAAAAGAAATGAGATTATGATCACTTATGAATATACCCAAGATAGGAGCTTAATTTATGAAAAATACAACGTTTATTCCAAAACTTAGCCTCCCATTATGGTCAATATCATCCATCCGTTATCATCAAATGTGAAGTTAACGAATATATAAATCAAATAACTTATGATCTTAAGATTACATTGAGAAAATTGCTAAAGGTGTACACCCAAAGCTTCCTAAAAATTGGTACTTTTATAATGGACATCAGGGATGAAATTCATAACCTTAAAAGTTACAACCATGCTTCAATAGCAAACTCCATTTATTTAAAGTCTACATCAGTCCTTATCAAAGAAAAATGCACGAAGCTGCATAACCTACATACAAAAAATTTATACCGCACATTCCATACCTGTTTATATATAAGAAAATAAGCAGATAATAAATTATGTAGTATAACAACATCCAATCACCTCAATGAACAGATTTTCAAATGATATTATTGCTTTAAAATTGCAATATTAACATACTATAAAATAAGAAGCAACAATGAAAAATACATAAAATGAAAATATTAGAAGTAACAGTGGGAAAAAATATACCTGTAGAGAGCCATGAAACATTTTCCACCATCATGTTGGAGGTTGTTACCGAACATTCATCCAAAATGTTGTGTATGTTGCCTGAGATCGGAGGCCTACAACACCTTTTCAAGAGAATGCATAACAAAGTGGTTGTCGCTCCTGTTGCAAGTGCACCTACAACTTTGGGAGGTAAGTTTATTTCATAGGAAACTTACAATTACAAAGGATTTGTTATAGACATGTCTTCATTTAGTTAACTGCGCCAACATGTTGGTCATGGATATTATATATTGTTATTTGATTATAAATTATGTAACTTCCATTTTGTAATAGACACGTCTTCATTTATAAATTATGTTGGTATTTTTTGTTGTAAGATGCCAAACAGGTGTGGATATCACTATGTAAAACATGATGGCTACCCTTTTGAAGGCTACAAGAGGGACGAAGGGACATGGAGGTAGAGATGTTTTGGTTTTTCCTTTTATTCTATGATTGCAGAGAATTAGTCGTAGGGTGTTATTTGTTTAGTTTTATTTAAGTTTTTATACTTATACGGTTGTCCGCCGCAACGCGCGGGTGGGTCACCAACTCGTAAGTTATAAATCTCCGTTCATCAAGATTTTTTTCAAGATTTTTTTTTGCAGAGACAAGTCAAATGAATTAATGTATAACTATCGTGTCGAGTTTAATTTGATTGCAGTTTTATATATACATGGTATTTCTGGCACAATGCGTGGGGTTTATCATATACCGGTTAAAATAGACCGGTTGCTCAAAGTTTATACTTATTGTGAAATTACCCATGATTTATTTATATTTACAGATCAGTTGCCCAAAGTTTATAATCCCTACACATAATGAAGGCTATTTATATTTATTCAATTACATCGGACTAATTCACTAAACCACATTTCAGTTGACAAACTTGAGCATAGCGTTTAATTGAATAGCAACCCAATAATTCCTAGCTATTTATTATTTAATTTAGTGTTTAGTTAGCTTTTGTGAACACTAAACATATCTTTGATATATCCGGCTAGCCGCGGCAATTTGCGGTTATCCTGTAGTTATGATTATTGAACAACCGTGTCCAAATCACCAATTTGGACTTCCTCGCTTCGTTATACTCGGATTTGAGATCAGTTTTGGCCCACGATCATCATTTTCAATCCTCTACCATATCCAACCGGATTTTCCCCTAAACACTTTTCCAAAGTGTCGGGTGAAATATCCTCATCAAACCGAATCTTTGATTTTCCCCATCTTTTCCGTTATACATCGTTTCTCCATTTTGAGCCCGTATAACTTATTATATCCTATAATAAGTCTCATACGTATAGTAACCTTCCATTATCCCTTCCGGATATCCACTACCGTTATACGTACCTGGCATACGTAAAATGGGATGTTACACAACCCATCCTCCTTAAGCTTATATGAAAAACAACCGAAAGGGAAAGGCCCAAAATCAACTGTCGAAACCTTAAAAATATGGGGAGCGTGATCCAACGACAATCTTGGTAAAGCGGTAAGAGAGTCATAAGGCCACCATTCCATAAAAGAAGCACATACCAAAATTCAATCAATCTTTCTAAAGGACTTACTGTTACCATACGAATAAGTGAACCTTAAACCACCCGTCCATCCATATGATATTCCATCAAAAAGCCCTATCAATAAACTCGCTAAATTTTTTTGCCAGGGAGGATGGAGATTTAAACGCTACAAAATATGATTAATATTAGATAAAAAAGGCTAATTTAATCTAGAGGTGAACATCTTAACCGGTTAACTCACCCGAACAGGTTTTTTAACCGGTAACTGAACTGGTTATTAACCGGTTTAGAACCGATAGACCGGTTTGAGGATTCTAGGAGAGATAACCGGTTAATGCCGTTAGCTTTTTTTACCGTTTTCTCTATGAACGTTTCAATGGCCATATGAACGATGGGATCAATTTTCAACCCTTTTTTAACCATTTTAACACTATAAATACTTAGTTGTGCCAAAGGATCAATTACACAACTTCTATCACTCTATAACACTTCTTAAACGCTATAAAAATACTCATATTCAAAACTTATTCATGACATCTTCTTCTAAAGCTTCGTTTAATGTTAGGGCTTCCTCAAACGAGGCACAAGTGGTTCTGATCAAGCCAACAACAAGGACCCCTGACCTTGGTGTAAATTTGATCCCGATAAGGCTCTATGCAATAATTGCGATTGCTTTCTCAAACCCGAGTCCTACTCTGCCTTGCGAAGTCGCTTGTCCAAGCATTGAAAGTCGATTAGACTAACCCTACTCAAGGTCAATCAATGATGACGAACAAATGTGGGGTTTGGAATTTCGATCTCGACATGGTTCGTGAGATGATGGGTAATCTAATTATTCAAGAAGCTTTATCGTTTAATCGTTTCGACAACCCACACTTGACGAGGATGAATAAAAAGTCGCTCCGACCTCGCTATCACCAGGTAAGTCGTTCTACTATTAAACGTGATTGTATAAAAATATGAGTTGAAGAAAAATAACAACTAACTTTATGCTTTGAAAACTTAAATATCGGTGTTAGGTTAACAAGCGACGTTTGGTCGGCATGCCACGGCCTACCCGACTCGTATCTTTGTGTTACCGCACATTGGATTGATCCTAACACATGACAAATGATGAAACATGTTCTTGCTTTTAAAAACTTCGACTACCCTCAAACCGGGGAAATTTGTTTAAATTTATAGATGGCGTTATTCAAACATTTCAATTACAAAACAAGTTTTCTCAATATCCTTTGATAACGCCTCTAATAATACAAGTGCCATTCAAAAATTAAAAATTCAATATGATCGCATTTGTAACGGTGTATTTTTTCATACACAATGTGTTGCACACATCATTAACTTGGAAGTGCAAGACGGGCTTGGGCTTTCTCAAATGGAAGAGCTAAAGGGAAGATTTAAGAAAATGTTAAGAGAAGTTTATCAAGTTAGTAGAAGACATAACCAATATAGGAAGTTTTGCAAACAAACAAATTCTCGATATCTTGGACCTTATTGGGACGTTCCAACAAGGTGGAATTCAACTTGTTTAATGTACCACAACGCTTTAAGGCAAAGAACTACTTTAGAATCTTTTTATAATAATCTTGTCG
This sequence comes from Deinandra increscens subsp. villosa, assembly GCA_039602395.1. Lineage (NCBI taxonomy): Eukaryota > Viridiplantae > Streptophyta > Magnoliopsida > Asterales > Asteraceae > Deinandra > Deinandra increscens. The sequence goes on along the minus strand of JBCNJP010002936.1, from coordinate 10,201 downwards.
ACACTGGGGAGGTAGATGAGCGTTTAAACCCACATGCTTGGGATTTTCTAAACACTTGGACCAATGTGCTTGAAACTTTTAAAGACACAACTATTATTTTGTCTGGGGTTTATTATCCCACAGGTAACTTGGTTCTTCACCAATTGTATTTTATGTGTTAAAAGATAAATCAATATGAACCGGGTAGCAATATCATTACAACATTGTTGAATCCACTGAAAATGAAACTTCAAAAATAATTTGAAGAAATGTCGATTGCTTTTACTTGTGCCACCACACTAAACCCTTGTTTCAGTGTGTCCAATGTTAGACGACACTTGATAGGATAGTTGATCTGTTGTCATTAGATGTCGAAGACCGACATATTTTGACAACTTTAAAAAGTAATTTTAACTTGTATTTTAACCAAACATTTGGCATTTATTTAACAAGGTATGGTTCAACAACATTTGTACACCAAACACACGTCGAATCGTCAAGTCGTACCGTGAACCCAAGTATGGCTTTTTACAGTACCATTAGTACTACTAATACTCAACGGGCTCGCAGTAATACCCCAAATAGTAAACTCGGACGCTATATGAGAACTGATTTTGGTATCCCACATGAACAGTGGGATAGTTTTGATGTCTTGGCTTGGTGGAAAGAAAGGGAATCTCATTTTCCCAGTCTAGCCGCCATGACTCGTGATTTACTGAGCGTCCAAGCTTCTACGGTAGCTTTGGAGTCCGCTTTTTCTCTTAGTGACATGGTTTTATCGATTCGAAGGACGAGACTCACTGAAGAGTCACTGGTGATGTGCAACTGCTTGAAGGACCATTTGGACGCAGTAGAAATAATACAAGAAACGAGCTACCTCGAGGGCGAGATATAAGTTGAGGGTCCTATACACGAGCATGAATGTCGTAAGAACGGTTCACCTTCAATTTTCGAAAAAGAAATGGAATACGATAGACAAGTTCGAAATCCGGACCAAACTTTCGATTGATCACGATTCATGACTCCTCCTAGATTTAGTATTTGTAATATGTACTTTTTTCAAAAAAAAGGGAAAATGTCACAAAAACATAACAAACTTTCATTTTTGTCCCAATTAGGTCACTAAAACTTTTTTTTTATTCCAATTAGGTAACTTAACTTTAAAATATGTTCTAATCATAGATAAATGACCTGATTAGCAAGTAACCTAATCAATTTTTTTATAAAAAAATATTTTTTTATAAAAAAAATTTAAAATTCAATTTTTAATAAAAATGATTTTTTTATAAAAATTCAAAATTTTATAAAAAACGTGTTGGGTGTAAAAAATTCGAAATGTTATAAAAAATGTTTTGGGTGTATAAAATTTTATAAAAAACGTTTTTTATAAAATTCGAAATTTTATAAAATTTTATTAAAAAATGTTTTTTTATAAAATTCGAAATTTTATAAAATAACGTTTTGGGTGTATAAAATTCGAAATTTTATAAAAAAATGTTTTTAATAAAATTTCGAATTTTTATACAAAAAATCATTTTTATTAAAAGTTCGATTTTAAAAATTTTGTTTTTTATAAAAAAAATCTTTTTTTATTAAAAAAACAGTTTTTATAAAAAAGTTGATTAGGTACCTGCTAATCAGGTCATTTATCTAGGATTAAAACATATTTTAAAGTTAAGTTACCTGATTGGAACAAAAACAAGTTTGAGTGACCTAATTGGAACACAATTGAAAGTTGGTTATGTTTCTAAAAGTTACCCTTTTAAAAAATATGTAACTTCTTTGTTTGCTATATTTTTTGTTTTACTAAAATAATGCATTTTTATAAGTTTTATTTGACTTGAGATATCGGTTATTGGTTTTTATATATATTTGTAAATATACTTTAACAAAAAAAATATATAATTTTGTAAGTTATATATAGTAATAAGTTTTACGAATATACTTTAACACAAAACAAAAATATGTAACTTCTTTGTTATACTTTTAGAAGTTTTAAATATTAATAAAACTTAAGAAAAATATTTTCACTAAAACCGGGTTCCCTTTTTTTCAGTTTCCAATTAATCGGTCTGGTTTATAACCGAAGCCGATTTTATGGGTTTGAGTTCTTTTAGTAACCGGTTTTTAACCGAACCGGTTAAGTCAAATAACCAGTTTGGCTTCGTTGACAAAAAAACCGATCGATTTTTAGCTTAGTCTAGTGGCAAAGGTGTATGACCCCTTAGTATGACCCCTTAGTATGACCCCTTATCAAGTGGTCTTGGGTTCAAGTCCCACTTGTAACAAAGTAAAAAAACAAATGGGGGGTTACAAACTGGGTCAGGGGGTTTTCTCACCGGTGGTGAGTTTCCTCCTGATGGGGATTGCAGATGATCGGGTGGGTGGTGTAATGTTCCCGTCAGTGATCCAAATTCTCCGTTCACAAAAAAAAAACTGATATGTGCATCTCCAATTTAAACGTTATAATTTTAGGGTGTCATTTAAAAAGAAATAAGAAAGTTACAAACTGACAGTCACGAGTCGCTCCTTTCTCACTGTTGTTTCTTTATTCACTATACCTAAATTCAAATTCCCCATCATCTTCAAAAACTGGCGCATTTCTCCAAAAACCCTGAATTCAAATTCCCAATCTTCTATATGGCCATGGGTAAGTTCAATTTCTTGATCGTATTGTTTAGATTTTGACAACATTCTGTTGGAATTATCCTCTGTTTCGGATTTTGACCCTTCGTTATTGATTCAGTCATGTTTTCTTCATTTCAATCACAGATAATTATGAGAGGAGCGTTATAACTTTTGCTGAGGATGATAGTATTAGTAACTTACCTCAAAATCTGATCAATTCAATTTTGGAACGGTTACCTCTTAAAGATACCGTGTAGACAAGTGTACTCTCAGAAAATTGGAGGTATTGTTGGATATTTTAGTGTAAAATAGAGTGTGTATAGCATACAAATATGAGTCGACGCGTATTTGGATGTTATCGGGACTAACGGGAGTTCGGGGGGCAGCGCCCCCGAGAAGCGGGGTCCAATGGGCGACATCCCCTCGTGGGGTCCAAGAGGCAATAAAATGTTATAAAGAAATTGATACCAAAATTCAATTTTCGTAATAATCACATGCTACATGTGATATAAAAATTTTCGGATTTTATCCAAAAAATTACCTGCTTGGGCAGTTAATCTCGGCACCAACTGCTTCCTGATAAAAAGGAACTTCGAGTTCATTGGAGCGTACTCTGATCAATTCTTGATCACGATTTCACAGCAATCAACACATACGAATTCTTGAATCATTCTGATTTTATATGATCATTATTTGGTATCCACTCCATTTAATTGATCTGAAAGCGAACTATCGTGACTTTAGATTACTATCAGGAAACCCAAATTTTCTAACAGGATCTTTGGCGTAGCTTCGTATCTGGTTAGATATCGATGCTCCCATTTTGTGTTATCCTAAGGAGGTTTTGGCTTGGTTGGATGGTATTGCGTTGCATTAAAGGAAGGAGGAAGTGATTGATGGCATCCTCTCGTGTGCTTGGTGGCTGATTTGGAAGACTCGAAATGAGATTGTCCACAATCACGATGATCTGAGATCGAGCTCTTTATTTGATGTGGTCCAACATATCGCATTTAGTTGGATTACGGCTAGAGATAAGTCATGTAATATGTCGAGTAGTACTTGGTTGCAAAATCCATTACTTTTTATGTAATTTTTTGTGGTTGTTTGGCTAGGATTTTCTAGCCAGCATGTGGTAATAATTTGCCGTCCAATTTTTTTTACCCGCTTGACTTTTTAGAATAGAACATAACTAGAATCGAACCATTTAGAATCGAACCATTTATAAGAGCATGGGCTGAAATTACCGGTTTAAAGATGATATCATTAACTTTTTTCTTTTTTCTTTAACAGATCCTACAAGTCTCTCAATTCAAGGTTTGACTTCATCGGGTGGTGATGACGAAAACAATAGTGGGGCTTCACGGGCTCTTATAAAACACAGGCCGGTTTCTCACTACGACCCATTTGATATTTCGGTTAAACCATCAAAAAAAGGCATCAAAACATTTATCTGCTTTTAATGATAATGTTTATTTAGATTAAAGATTTTTAATCTTCAATTTGAGGAGCTTCATCAAAGACAATCTCAATTCTCAGTGGACTGTTCCTGACTCAGAGCTTACTGTCACGGAGTAATTCTCTAACTCACGTGTGGCTCTTAGTTTCCCTACTAAGATCGGCCTTATAACCAAGTCGAGAACGATGATTCGACGACCAGAAGATGGATCGTAAGATTGTTTACACAAAGAACGCATTTTATTACATGAGAATGCATTACAAGAGAAAGCTTTTTGTTACACTTTTGTGAGGTGGTTTGAAAATGACCTCCTTCCACCTATTTATACTAGTTCACACACTAATTATGATTATTCTAGATCAGTCTTTAATTTAGAATTTTCCATCTAAATATCTAGATATTTACACAAGTATATTCTAGATATCTCCATGATTAATATCCATGACATTTACACAAGTATACTCAAAGGATGTGGATAAGACTAGAATATTCTGGAATCCCGAGGCTTGAGACTATAATTTAAGCAGGGTGTGACATTACACTGTGTTTCCGAGTTCATTTAAGGAGGGAAAGGAAGGGAAAGGAAAGGAAATCTAAAAAAAATTGTGTTCTCGAGTTTCATTTAAGAGGGAAAGGGAAGGAAACAAAAAAAGTTGTGTTCTCGAGTTTCACTTAAGGAGGGAAAGGGAGGGAAATGGAAGGAAAGTTAGTCTATTTTCTATTGTTTTTCTTTCCTTCGGATTTGGAAGGATTTGAAAGCAAAGGAATCACTCCCTTTCATCTCGTTTCCTTTTCTTTTCCCTCTTTAAGTAAACTCAGGAACACAACGTTAGAGAATCATTAAGACTTGCAGTAGCTGAAGGTGACTTTAATGATGATGACTCGGGGCAAGTTACATCCTCGGGCGGATGGCCCATTTCGGGTGTTGCAACGCATCGGTGACAATGCCTATAAAATTGATTTGCCCGGTCATTACAAGGTGTCTGCAACATTTAATGTGGTTGATCTTTCCCCCTACGAAGATGACTTTAATGATGATGACTCGGGGACGAGTCTTTTTCAAGCGGGGGAGGATGATGGCGAGGGAGCTGGTTCGGGTTTCGGTTCAAGTAAATCGATTCCAACTCAAAGTGGCTAAGCGTTGCGACGGGAGTTGCGGTCCGGCCCAATGTGCCTCCTCTTTGGGAGCCGACCCTTTATCTTTAATTTGAATTGTTTGTTTATTCATTTATCTTTATCTTTAGTTTATGTGTTATTTAAACCCTTGTGGATTGGTTTTTGAAGGAGTGAAGTTTAATAATACGTATTTGGAATTTTGGAGGTTATCCAATTCTCTCTGCTAGAACCGGTTTGTGTTCTAGGTTTTTACTCTTGACATAGATCAAGGTTTAATCCACCATCACGCTATCAGCTTTCCTTTTCGAGTTCCGTCTTCATTTTCGCAGGACGGTATTGTTTATTTGGGGGTGGGTAACGAGAGTAAGAAGAAAAGATAACAATGGTTAAACTATCCCTTGTGATTCATACATATGAATATATATAGATACTAGATTTTAACCCTCCGCACATTACGCGGAGGTGTTTAAGAATGACGTCATGATGTTATTAAATTAAATTGCAATGTTGCTGCGTTAGTTATATTAGCTTAACTTGTTTGTTTTACATAGAGTGAGCTTCACAAAAGATCATGGGTTCATTCATCTCAACACGGTCTTGTTTGTTGTGTTCTTGTTGCTTTAATCGTTCGGATCACACGGGTAGATAAAACAGTTTAACTGCTACACCACCAACAACATAAATTATTGGTGATCAATGAAGGTTAACGTGGGGATAACGCAAACACACAAAACCACTGCATTGCTTTAAGGATACGTGGAGGAAAATAAAAAAGAAAAATTGAACGACCAAAATCACTTATAAGAACGTGAGGATAACGCAAACACACATAACCATTGCATTGCTTTAAGAATACATTGAGAAAAACGAAAAAATAAAACATTGAACGACCAAAATCACTTATAAAATTATGACCAAATCATATTTACCATTTAAAAGTTTACGTATTATACAACCAAAACAAATATATAAAAAGTAAAATAAATATATATATAATTAAATAGGGTTAGGTTCAAATGAAACTTTTTGTTTTGAGAACTTTTGAGAAACTAAATCTCAACCACAAATTTTAGGGGGACCACTACAATTCATAGGAGGGGGGATACATGTACATAAACTTGTGGCTCGAATTAGTTCTTTTTAGTTCTCAAACCCAATTGGTTCTCAAATGATCATCTCCCTAATTAAATAATCTAAATGGAGATTACTGCTGGGATAACACGAACACACAAAACCATTACAATAAAGGTTACTGCTGTGATAACATGTATGAAAAGAATCATAAATATTATCTAATAAAATCAAAATATTATTATCTTAATTAACTTTTAAAAAATCATAATATCATTTAATAAAAAATATTAAAACTATTTGATTAATTTAATATATAAAAATCATTGTAATATTATTTGATTAATTTAATATATTAAAACTATTAAAATATTAAGCTTAACAACCAAAAATATTAAAATAATCTAATTAAATTATTAAAATAATTCTAACCTATTAAAATAATCAAAAAATGTTGTGAATTGTAATATATAGTAATAAGGCATTGGCGGTGTAAATAAAAGAACAATTTTGATAATATTCAAACGGATCTCCTTCCATAATCATGAAATATATAGGTGTAATAATTTAAGGTTTACACCCCTATACTATACAACTGTATATGCGAATGTATCTAGTCTAAAAGCTCCTTTTGTTCTCTTATATCTGTGCCGTGCAGACCATGCGTAGACATTTAGGTCTGCAGACTGTTTGTTTTCCCGAAGTTGTTTCATTAAAAAATGTCTGCGCATGCTCTTCTTGGTGCAGATATGACCCAACCACTTCTGACATCTTCTAACATCTTCTAACATCTTCTAACATTCTCTTTAAACTGCTTTTTATTAAAAAAACATTTTAAACAGTTTTTTAAAGTTTTTTTATACAAAAAACGTTTTATTAAGTCCTTTTTAAAAGTTTTTTCTAAAATTTTTTTTAAAGGTTTTTAATATTTTATACAACTTTTTAAAAACTACTTTAACCAAAAAAACGTCTTTTAAAAAGTTTGGAAAACATTTTTTGAACAGTTTTTATAAAATACTTTGATATTTTATTTAAAAAATTGTTTTAGAAAAAAACTGTTGGCTAAAATATACAGAAGAAAATAAAATGATTGAATGATAATTGTGTATAAGTTTAAAAAAATAATTTATTTAAATTTCAGTTTATTTTAGCAGTCTACAGAAGTTAAAAAAAACAAACACTCTTCTTCTTACAGACTGCAGAGGTTTAGTCCACATCTTCTGCTACAGATGTGTGCAGATGTGATCCGCAGACTGCAGACATTTTACCTCTTAAAAAACAAACAACACCTAATACATTCACAAAGGGATTACCATGAGCGTTTTTTTTTCTATTTTTCGGTTCATTTTAAGTATAGTATAGGGTTGTACACCGTAAATTATTTTACCTATACATATTTCGTGATAATGGAAGGATGTCACAAGTTTGAATTTTATCAAATTTAAAATCTTCCTACCCTAATAAACAATTACAATTGTTGACACATGTCAACACTAAATTCATTCTCACAAAAGTTTTCCCTCCCAAATCTACTCCCTAATAATTTTTTTTATCGGAAACTAGGTTAGTAACCCGTGTACTACACGGGCATAATATATATTTATAATATTAGATAAATACAAAAGAAACAAATGATGATTAAAAAATTAGAAAATTATTATTGATATAATTTCTTATAATATATTAAGTAATAATTTAATACATTTAAGAAATTTATTATGTTTCACAAGTTATTGATTACTTTAAAAAAATACTAAAATTGTTGAATAAATTAATCTAATTTACATTAAATTTATCAAAATTTTAATATAAAAATTTTGTTTTGATAAAATTGGTAATTAATCTTCATTGATGATTTACTAAATTGGTAATTGATTGTGAACTTGACATGTGGTGCTAGTGATGTGGACATTTTATAAATGAGACATGTGGTACAAATTTTATTGCTTTATTAGGATTAAGATTATAATATATTTTATAATCATGATATATTTTTATCTATTTATATTTATGGAATTATAACAATCATATATTAATTTACATCTTATTTTTATTTAAAATATATTTTTTAAACTATTATTATATTCATTTTAAAAAATATTTTGAAACTTATAAAATACCAATAAACACTTATTTAGTATGTTTTTAAATATAATTGAGCAAATCATATTTAATATTTTTATTAGTGAATACCTGATACTATTTTACAAAATCAATCAGCGTTGCTTTGTGGGTGATACTATTTATAGAGAAATTCATAAGCGATAAAAATCATGTTCATAATATCCAATTTTAAATAGTTTTTCCTATCATATTAAATGAGCCATGTTCATCCAATTAGGAAATTTTTGACATCGCTACTAATACAATTGTTAGTTTTCTAATGTATATCAATATAACATTTTTTATTAATAACATTATAATCTTTTAATTATAATTTAGATTTTATACTCAACAATTAGAATATGCTCATTATAATTTTGATAAAACTTTATACTCATCTAACTTTTTATACAAACTTATAGTCTCAAGTTTGTCAATTCATAATTCATGTTAGTCGCTATTGAGGGTTTGATTATTTTTTTAACAAGATCATGTTTATCTTGTATTTTCCAATTATTCAAGTTGAGACATGCCCTAAATATATTTTTTTTAATAAAGAGAGTAAAGTCACCAATACCATATTATGAATTGTAACTTTAGTTTTTTATCTAATATAATGTAATACGTTATTCTGGTAATAAGAAGAGTATACATGAATTATCAATTATATATATATTTTGAGTAAACTTCGTTTTTAGTCCCCAACGTTTGTTCATTTTAACCAATTTAGTCCCAACTTTTCAAAAATCTTAATTTAGGGTCCGATATTTCACTTTCTTTTCAATTTGGGTCCCGAGGTTATAATCTGTTAAAAACTCTTTTAATTTTGACTTTTAGAGAGGGGTAATTTTGTCATTTTCATTTGTTTTTAACAAAATTTTATATTCCCTAATTTTTTAATATGTATATTTATATCTATAGAGTGTAGGGTTGAAATTAGAACTATCCAAAAATTGAAAACCATTTTAAAAAGTGAAAATCACTTTCCAGCCATTGTATCTATGGACCTCAATAAAAACATGTGGCTGCATTTATAAGGGTTTTAACATAACAGAGATAAAAATCAACTTTACTCCTATTCTCTTCTTCACTCGGCTGAATAGGAACAACGAATCAATCATGGAAAAGTCGTATCCAAATTAAATATGCAGGAACAAAATAACTGAAAACAAACTAGGACCAAAATAAATCAAACCTTGTTGCTATTGACAAAGAGAGATAGGAGTGTAAGTAAAATTATTTAGGGGAGGAGTTCCACGGTGTAGATGTTAGGGTTTATATGAAGAAGCCAGGAGAATCATTAAAAAAATTAGGGAATATAAAAATTTGTTAAAAACAAATAAAAATGACAAAAATACCCCTCTCTAAAAGTCAAAATTAAAAGAGTTTTTAACAAATTATAACATCGGGACCCAAATTGAAAAGAAAGTGAAATGTCAGACCCTGAATTGAGATTTTTGAAAAGTTGGGACTGAATTGGTTAAAATGAGCAAACGTTGGGGGACTAAAAATGAAGTTTACTCATATATTTTTAATGATTCAACCCGTATAACCAATGGCGGAATCAGAACTTTTCAACTAGGGGGTCACAATACAATTCAACGGTTAACGCAAGACCTAGTCACCCACAATTTGATTTTCTAACAATTTTGTTTTTATACCATTTTATTGTTAGTATAAAGAAAGAGATGAAGATTTGAATGTGATAGTTTATATAGAACTTAAAGATAAATTAAAAAAATTATGATATTTAGTTAAGTTACAGATAAATATGTTTATGTAAAGCTAAAAAAATTATTAAAAAATTATGGTATGTAGTAAAATTATAAAGATGAAAATTATAAATTA
>JBCNJP010002934.1:0-10939 GCA_039602395.1 Deinandra increscens subsp. villosa | reverse complement strand
TGAAATTCCAGCGACCATTCCGTGCAAAGAAGTCTTCATGTTCAATTATTGTTTACAACATGAATCAAGGCTACGTCAAGGCTATATTCCTATTGTAAGTGAAAGTGATTACGATAAAATTGGCACGTTGCAAGTAAACAGTTACGTAACACAGTTAACACATAAGTATATATTATCGTTTTAAGTCCTTGGAAAACTTACGGTTGGGGGTGTGACAGGGGAGGATTGGGCTGCGGTGTGGGAGAGGTGGTGGTAGAGGCAACCGAAGGAGGGGTAGGAGGAGAGGACGACGGCGCAGCGCTGCCGGCCGAGGGGGAGGAGGGCGGCGTCGGCGTCTGTGGAGCCGTGGGCTGGGCAGGGGGGGGGGTCACCGACGGACCAGATGTGGGGGTTAGGGTCGTCGGTGAAAACCCTGTACGAGGGTGTGGTCGGATGGGGGGATCTTTGCTGATAGGGAAAGACAGTCTCGTCGAAGGTGACGTGACGGGAGATGAGAATGGTGTTGGTGGCTAAGTCAAGGCACTTAAAACCACGATGGTTGGGTGGATAACCCAAGAAAACACAAGGCATAGAGCGATGTTGGAGTTTGTGGAGAGATGTGTGAGGAATGAGAGGGTAACAAAGGCACCCGAAAACCCGTAGGTTCTCGTATGCGGGAGTCCGATGATAGAGAAGAGAAGTGGGAGTGGAATAGTGGCGAGTTTTGGCAGGAAGAATGTTAAGGATATAGGTGGCCATGGCAAGGGCATGGTGCCAAAACGTGAGGGGGAGGGATGCTTGGAGAGGAGAGTTCGAACGATGTTGTTGATGGTGCGTATGGTTCGTTCAGCTTTCCCATTTTGGGAAGAGGTGTATGGACAAGAAAACCGAAACGACATGCCATTCAGTTTACAAAAATTTTCAAAGTTAAGTCAAAATGACGGGTTAAGCGACCCGCAATTTTTAATATGGTACCAACTATACCAATGAACTCAATATAACTAATAACAATTCCAACTCAACCCACAAAAATTCCAAAAAGAAAAATAACCATCTAACTCAACCTGAAACAATTTCAACAACCAATCCAACAATTCCCTACTCCCAACCTTTTCACGACTCACAACCTACACCCGACTCACAAGTTATTCCTGAAACACAACATTTCCACTTAAAGAAGGTACTAACCAAAAAGAAAACCATCAACATTGCGTTTGCGTCTCAATATTGGATGATGACTGATGATCGAAAAGGCATTAGCTAAGCCTACGGATTAGGTGGACGTTTTCATGGACCCAGTGATTTTTTTGCCTTGTATTTGTTTATTTTATTAACTTGTTTTTATTTTTTATTATTTTTAATTTTATTTACTTGTAGAATACTTCCAATTGACAAAAACACTTGACTTTTTGGGTTGAATTATCGATTGTTTTCATTTGACAATGGGACGTGGCGTATACTATACTCATCATCAACTCTGCGGGAAAATTCATGATGTAAAAAGAGAACCGCAAAGTTTTTCGCTATCTACAACAATATTTTAAACAACCATAAAGTGTAATTTGTGTTGAATTTGAGAGAAAATTGAGAGCAAGATGGAAGCTTTCATTTATTGAATCTTACAACTGATTACAATTGGCTATATAACGACTAACCATATAACAAACTTCTAACTAACTCTAATTAGTATCAATTGCAGCTAATTAACAAACTTAAATCAAAATGTGAACCCGGTTAAGCTAGCAATCTGAACCTGGTTGAACCGGCTTATCAGAACAACAATATCAACACCCCCTTCAAGTTAGAGGCAGGGAAAGCCCCAACTTGGACAATAGATATTCATGAATTGGCGGAGGAAGACTTTTAGTGAGCAAGTCAGCAAGCTGTTCTTCATAGGGTACATGATGTAAGCTAATCAAACCAGCCTCAAGTTTTTCTCTAACAAAATGGCAATCAATCTCTATATGTTTAGTTCTCTCATGATAAACTGGGTTCTTGGCTATGCGTATAGCAACCTGACATTCACATTTCAAAGGGACTAGTTCCATATCAGGCAGATTGAACTCATGTAATAACCTGGTTAGCCAAGCCAACTCTGTAGTGACACGCCTCATTGATCTATATTCTACCTCAGCAGAACTAAGAGAGATAGTAGCCTGTTGTTTTAGATTTCCAAGAAATTGGACTCCCTCCCAAAAGTATAAAATAACCACTGATGGACTTTCTTGTATTAGGACAAGAAGCTTAATCAGAGTCACAATATGCTTCTAACTTGAAATCAGAGGAATTATTAAAGAACAACCCATGAGAAGAAGTATTCCTAACATACCTCAAAGTATACATAGCACCATCCGAATGAGGTTGTTTAAGATCCTGCATGAATTGACTTAAGAATTGAACAACAAAAGAAAGATCTGGTCTTGTGTGTCTGAGGTAGTTAAGTTTTCCAACCAATCTCCTATACTGCAAAGGATCTGGAATAGAATTACCTATAATGATAGGAAGTTGCAGGTGCATAGGCAAAGGAGAAGTAACACTACACATTGTAGGATCATAAAATTTTTAAGAAGATCAAGAGCAAATTTTCTTTGTGTCATAGAATAACCATTGGGTTGAAAACTATTTCAAGACCCAAGAAATAGTGTAAAGAACCAAAATCTTTAATCTTGAATGTGTTATGCAAAAATGACTTCAGAGCAGTCATTTCAAGAATATCATTTCCTGTAAACAAGATGTCATCCACATAAATGGCTAAATGAACCACAGATGTTCCCATTGACTTAGTAAAAAGAGCGTAACCATTAGGTGATTTAACATAACCTCTACTTTTCAAAGCATCTGATAGCATGCTGTAGCATTGTCTAGAGGCATGTTTTAGACCATATAAGGATTTCTGTAACTTCATATTCTGAACAGGGGAATCAAGAGACATTCCAGGGGGAGGAGGCATGTAAATGTCCTCATATAAATGCCCATGAAGAAAGGCATTATTGACATCTAACTGAAAAATTTTCCATTTCATCTTAGCTGCTAAAGCTATTAAAGCTCTTATAGTAGTCATTTTAACCGCTGGAGAAAAGGTCTCAGTGTAATCAATACCCTCGTTTTGAGTATCCCCTTTTACAACTAGCCTTTCTTTATATCTTTAAAGAGTACCATTTGAGTGATATTTCAATTTATACACCCATTTACATTTGATTGGTTTCTTACCATAAGGAAGATCAACAACAGTCCATGTATTAGTAGACTGTAAAGCATCATACTCTTGTTGCGTAGCATGTTGCCAATTAGGATCTAGAGCAGCTTCCTTGTAAGATTTAGGTTCATGTAGAGTGTCTGAAGAGTGAAATAATGAAACAGAAGAGGAAGGTAAAACAATATAATTAGCAACAAAAGATGGAGAGACAAAGTGAATACAAGTAGCATTATTGTATACATAATCCTTCAAGTAAGAAGGAGGATGACGAATTCTTGTAGAAATTCTAGTTGAGGGAACAATTGGGTCAGGTATAGGTTGAGAAATAGTGGGAATGGAATCAGATGAAGAAATGGAAGGGATAGAATCAGGAGAAATAGGTGAAGGGATAGAAGCAGGAGAAATAGGTGGAAAATCAGAAGTGAATGAAGGAGGAGGAGAAAGATCAGTAGTGAAAGGAGAATCACTGTCGAAGAGCACATTTAAGATCTTTGAAAAGTTTGAAGCGGGTAAGTTCATATAAGTATCTCTAAACGTTAGTTTTTTTAGTATATTTATGGCTAATATTTTTTTTTTCTCTCCCTATAGATAATAGATGTAAGGCATCATAAATGTTTAGATGAACCCAAATTGTAAGTTAAAACTTTTGCTTTTTTGGTTAAGTTTTTTGGTTAAGTTTATAATTTTATTAGCTTATAAAAATTTTCTTGATATATTATATAGTGGTGAAGCTTGGAATTTGATCACTTAGATATGTAGTTGTTGAAACTTGTAATTTGATTGTTGGTTATGGAGCTGATGGAAAATAATAACTTTCTAATTTTTAATCATTTGTTATGGAGTTGGTTTTGACATTTTGATGCTTTATTAAAAACTTATATTAACCAATAATTTTTTATGTCGAAAAATACTCAAGCTTTAGACTAGTTTTGAAATAGAAGTTAATTAAAAAAATATATATATGTATTCAAATAAAATAGATTGAACAAACCCAAATTCAAATTCGATTCCAACATCAAAATTAAGAAATTCAAGTAACTCGATGCGATTAACTCGAGTAACTCACAATTTAATTTGTTGAAGACCCCTATTACATTGGTTTTTATATATTTCTATTATGGGAAATCAAATACTAGGTAGATAATGAAGTACCTACCATTGTAGCATTGTCTCAATGGTACCGGTGTTGTTTGAACTTTGGGGAAACCCAGGTTCAAACCTCACTGTTGGCAAATGATTGATGACCAAGGGCAACCTTGGTTCGAGTCATGATGCCGACCGGTTTTACCCAGCACGCAGGTTACTCCAGATAGTTCTGCTATTGTGGAGGCTTGCAACTGTCTAAGCTTGGGTTGAAACCTACGGGTTTCAACGAAGGTCCCATGTGGGCCTGCTAGACAGTCGCATGGTTTTCCCGGGGAACGTCCATATGCCCCACACGACCCCAGCTGAGGCACGGTTAGGACACTCATGTCTGGCTGTCTGTGGGGTGGACCCTCATCTCCTCCTCTACGGAGGTAGGATAGGTGCGCGATGTCCTAACCCATCGTGACCAACATCGCCGTTCCAAAAAAAAGATAATGAAGTACCTCCAATAGATTTTACTGGTTGGTTGAATGCATCTTGTAGTTCCTTCCATAACAGATACGCCGAATCGATCTCTACTAAATTCAGGTGCAGCGTTTTACTAATGGAACCCAAAATCCAACCTTTCACAAGTCTATCATATTGTTTAATCTTGTGGATACCCTTATGCCCTTTTTGAATGATGTGAATCAACTCCTGACTCTGTAATAGACAAAGCATCTGAACTTGCCAGATGAGATAGTTCCCGTGGCCGGAAAGCTTCACGGAGACAAAGTCGGAGACGTTAACATTTGACGCCAGATTGAATAGGTCGTCTGAAAGTGCGGAATCATCAACTTTATTGGATGAAGTAGTAGCCATCTCCTTTGGCTACTTTCAACTATATATGCAAAACAAGTTCTTTTGAATCACCGGCAAAAAAGAAAAAATATACTTGAAGGCTATATATATTCACATTTCACATCTTCTTCACAAATGGTCATATATATATATATATATAGGTTTCGGATCAAATGCGACACCAAGTTTTCCCTAAGTCCGGTGCGGCACATTTTGGGCCTTTAGATCAAGTGGATGGATGGATAAGATTGAAGGAGATGAGAGAGAAGGAGTGGAGGGAATCTAAAAACTGGAAGGGTAAATCTGGAAAAACATATTTATTCAAGTTCCCCCAATTTTTAAACGACAATAACTTTTTCATACGACATTATTTTCGAAAACGAATTTCACCATAATTCTAGTCGTGATTTTATCTTTAATTTGAGACTAGGTTTGCTCGATTTGGAGAAAAAAAAATTTTCACGTTTTTTACGACGTTTTTCAGAACGTTTTTTTTTTTTTTTTTTTTTTTTTGGATTCTCCTAGTAGCGATTTATGACCCTGCAAACTTTCAGACCTTAATTCGAAGTGTAGGCATTTTTTTTTTAATTTTTTAGTTCAGTTTTGTACACTGTGCTGGTCTATGCTGGTCAGTGCTGGGTCAGTGCTGTGCTGGTCATGCTGGTCTGTGCTGGCTGTGCTGGTGGAATTGTGCTCTTGTGCTGGTCTGTGCTGGTCTGTGCTGGCTGTGCTGGTGGATTTGTGCTGTTGTGCTGGTCAATGCTGGTCTATGCTCGTGTACACTGTCAATGTTTTTAAAAAAAATTAAAAAAAAGATATCTACGCTTCGAATTAAAATCTGAAAATTTTTAGGGGCCTAAATCGCACCTAGTACTACTCAAAAAAAAAAAAAAAAAAAAAAAACTGGAAAAAAACCCGGAAAAAACGTCAAAATTTTTTTTTTCTTCAAATCGAACAAACCTAGTCTCAAATTAAAGATAAAATCACGACTAGAATTATGGTGAAATTCGTTTTTGAAAATAATGTCGTATGAAAAAGTTATGGCCGTTTAAAATTCTGGGGGGAAATGAGTAACTAACAAATATACTTATGGGGGAAGAAATCTGGAATTTTCCTTTATTACCCCTGCCGCACCGGACTTAGGCAAAACCCTCTGCCGCACAGGAACCCCCCTCTATATATATATATATATATATATATATTAGGTAGTTCACACCCTGTCCAGATCCACCAATTCAGGACATCTTTAGATGGATTGATAATTAAAAACTCAGGGTTGACAAATATGGAACGACTCCTTTTGCTTATGTCAGCAAACTTTCGTCATAATATAACTATTGAGTATATTATACTCCATTCTATTTTTTTTTTTTAACAGCTGAAGGATCTCATTAAAACAGACTACCAAGGAGCGAGGTAGGTGGCATTCAAGTTTATGAACCCATCACATATTTTAGTTACCAAATTGCAGTCTACATCTGCAATTGAAAAGCCTAATTAGGAGAAACCAAAGAACAGAAACGCAAGCAACAGTTGAAATGAAAGAAAAGTGAAATTTACCTGTAAACCCGAACAAACCTGAACATTTGTGGAGAAGATTAGGTTTTTTGATGGTAAACCTGAACATTTGTGGAGAAATTAGGTTTTTTGATGGTAGTATGAGAGATTAGAGAGATAAAAGAAGAACGGATTTGAAGACCGCTGGTGATTCTGAAACAATGTGAAGAGAAAGACACATTTTAATGTGTGGCCAAGTCACCACATATGTACGGCCCATCAGAGAACTAAATCTCAAGGTGAATTCGAATTTTAAACCTTCCGCCAAATTTGAAGATTTTAAGCGTGGGCGGTATGGGTGACAAAAAAAATCGGCAACCATGTTTCGGCAAGGAGGATTTTTCGGCAATGGTTTGGCAACTATACCCCCATGTTCGGCAACCATTTTTCGGCAAAAAAAAAAAGAAAAATCGGCATGTAGTTGCCGAGAAATGCCGAGGACGCGTTGGGGTGATTTCGAACGTTGGCTACTAGCCAACGGCTAGTAGCATTCAATTTTTTATTATTTTTTTTTTTTACAACTTTTTCTCCTATATAAACCCCCCAAAACTTTAAAATTTTTACACCACATTTCATTCTCTTCTTCTACTTTTCTCTCCAACAATGGATCCTAGGAAAAAGAATGCCTCCACATCCGCCCCGAAGAAATTTCGACCCAAAGTCCGGTCGAATACCGGGCAAAGTTCGACAAACCGAAACCAACAACATTTCTACGTACCTTCTCCACCTATAATTTCTCAACCCCAACCCGTTTATTACCCACCACAACCACCACAACAACAATCTTTTAATGATCTACTACGATTCGGACATCCCGACTACTTCCAACAATACGCTTCATCGGCCCAACAATCATATCAAAATACTCAATTCCGAGATGAAAGTGGTTTTTTTTTAATTTTATGTAAGTTTTTTATTTTTAATGAAAAATTTAGTTTTATGTTTTATGAAATATAATGTTTTTCTTTAAATATAATATATAAAAATTAAAATAAAAAAAATAAATAAAAAAAAACTATACAACTTATCCCACCCAACTTATCCCACCCATACCATTCAAAAAACACAAAAGACATATACTTTTTTCTCTCTCCTGTGTCACTCTCCTATTGGCCAAAAAACTTATCCTATTTTACTCATCCTAAAAAATTTATCCCCCATACCGCCCACCCTAAGAGGTTTAAAATTGTATCCATGAAGTTGTTGTACATTGTGATTGAAAATGTGTACCTCTTAAAAATTCAACAATCCCACTTTCTCTCTATATAGGGTTAGGTTCAAATGAGAACCTTTTTATTTTGAGAACTTTTAAAAACCAAATCTCAACCACTAATTTCAGGTGGGAACCACTATAATAATGAGAGGTTTTCCATATATATAAACTAGTGGCTTAGAATGGTGCTTAAAAGTTCTCAAACTCAAACGATTATCAAATGATCCTCTCCCTATATATATATATATATATATATATATATATATATATATATATATATAGGGTTAGGTTCAAATGAGAACTTTTTATTTTGAGAACTTTTGAGAACTAAATCTCAACCACATATTTCAGGGGGGAGGGGGGCACTACAATTCATGGGAGGGGGATACATGTAATAAACTTGTGGCTCAAATTAGTTCTTTTTTTGTTCTCAAATCAAATTGGTTCTCAAATGATCCTCTCCCTATATATATATAGGGTAGGGATCCGTAGAAAACCTTTTTTTCTGGAAAACCTAGAAAACCCTTTTTTAGCCATTGATTTGAAAAATTAAGGGACTAGATTAAGAAGGGGCTAGATTGTAAATGTAGATCGACATAATGGTAATTTGGTTACCCAAATAAAACGAACCGCCACAAACCAAAAAGCTGATTTTACGTACTCTCTCTCTACTCATATTTGTTCCAGATTTTCTCGATATCTCGCATTCCAAAATTAAAAATCATCATCCATAAAAATCAAACCAGCGGCGACAAAGAAAGAACTAGGGTTTTGATATAATATTCTGTTCGTTACAGTGGTGAAGCGAGGTTGACGAAACAACGTTATAACCTTGGTTAAAAGCTTGTACTGTAATTAGGGCACCGATATCGGAGCAATGGAGGTTGTTTGATTACGGCGACTAATACGGCGGAAAAAAAGACGGCGACGGTGAGTTTCTTGTAACGCAGAGCAATTTTTTGGTACGTTTTCTTTATTCAAACTAAAATTCATTGTAGATAGGTGCATGAGGTTTCTTATATCGAAGGAAAGTGTATGATTCAAGACGCTATGAGAATAATAGTTACATTAAGCGGTTTCTTTTGTGGACATTTTATACACTTACAGTTATTGAAACACCAATTACATTACTGTAATTATTGTGTATATGAATGTGGTTTTGTTTATGTTAATACAGTTACAGTTATTGAAACACCAATTACATTAATGTAATTATTGTGTATATGAATGTGGTTTTGTTTATGTTTGTACAGTTAAAGTTATTAAAACACCAGTTACATTACCGTAATTTATGTGTATATATATGAATGTGTTTTTGTTTATGTTACTGCTATCATTAAGAGAATGAATGTGGTGTAGAAACTTGGTTGTAACATTCTGAAATTGTCTAAACCAAAAGAGACTACAGGGGAATTTTAGAATAATTAGTATATTACAGTGATGTTATCGATTACAAAGTATAATTATTTTTCATATATAAATGGTTCAGTGTTGTTAATGTACTATTATCTTACAAAATTTTGAATGCATGATAATCCTCTTCAGTGTTTACACAAGTCTGGTATGCAGTTAATTGTAATAATTTTGTAGTTTGTTACAAGTTTGTAAAAGAACAACATTGTTACAGGTCTGATACGCCTTTCATTGTAACTATTTTGTATTATGGTTAGAAGTTTATAAAAAGTCATACATGTTTCTTACATTTTGCAAGTGTTACACTGGTGGCCTCGTATATTTAGTATATAATTTTGCTATTTTGTAATCATTACAGTGTTGTTCTATTATACAAATTACAATAATGTTATTATTGAACCATGTTGTTGGATTTGTTTAATCATAGTTATGTTTCACTGATATTGTTAGTTCTCCATTGTGTAGTCTGAAAGGTTGATTTGGCAGGTAATAATCAATTAGTATTGCAATAAAAGAAATGGGTAAGAAAGGAGAAGGTAACTAGTGTTTTTTTTATAACTTTTTTGTATTGTTGCTGTTTTAAAGGCGCAATTAAGTGTGATGAGTTTATTTACCATGTTGGCAATATTTATAGCTAAAAATCCAAAGCTTAAGCTTCCGAGTACAAAAAAGGGATCTAATGCGTATGTAGTAATTGAGGAGACCGCTGAATTTAGTAAGTTAATTTTGTGAAGTTATATATTAACAATATTTTTGAAATTATTGTGTGTTAGTATTAATGTTGAACGATATGAAAACAGTGGCTAAACGGGATGTAGCAAGGGGAAGGATTATGTGTAACATTAAAGGCATGCTCTCAAAATTACGAAAGATTCCAGCAGAAGGTATATAAATAGCTATAACATAGATGTAATATTCTTGAAATAATATTTTGAAATGTGTGTTTGGTTAAATACAAGAGCAGGTAAAGGTGATGGTGATATGGGCGCGGATGGTTCGAATGACCTTTATAAAGCCAAGAAGAATAGAGTTATAGTTGCGAAAAACAAAGGTTTGATGTAATTTAATTATTCTATGGGGAAATATAATTAATTTGTAACATAATGTTTTTATATTGAAAAATAGATGCCAAACACAGGGAAAGTGTACAGAAATCTCTGAGGAAAAGACCATTATCTGGAACAAGAGATAATGGCTAATGGTAAGCCTTATTTCGGAATAATAATAATATGGAGGTTATGAATGAAGATAATTCTCTACTATTGTTTAAAGTTTTTTTGAAATTTTTTTATGTTTTAGGATTGCAGATGTTGATAAGGAAGTTGAAACTGAAGATGTTGATACAAGCAACAAGAAAAGAAGGATAGATGAATTGAGTGAGAAATTGAAAAGCTCTACAAGAAGAAAATCAACAAGGAAAGGTAATTTAGAAATATATATGCATGTGAATGTATGTATTAAAATTACATTCTGTTTATGTATGCAATATTACCCAAATTACATCAATAAGTGGATATGGTATTATTTAGATTCATATAGAACCAACATTATTACATAACAGTAATAAGGTACATGTAAAATAGTTATATCATAATAAGAGTCAAACGTTTTACAATGTTACTATGCTATATTCACAAATATATAAAAAATAATTA
>JBCNJP010002931.1:0-27000 GCA_039602395.1 Deinandra increscens subsp. villosa | reverse complement strand
TTGTGACGTGTCGTGTTTTCCGACGTGCTAGTAGTTTTAAAACACAACCTTACACCTAAGACCTTAATGTGATTATTAGGTCCTCATTAGCAAACAAAATCGGATTTATTGAAGAGTAAGCCGAGCAACCCAAGGTGAGTTCATTTACATTATTGTTATGTCCATTCAGGGACGATAACGCGCAGGTGGTTGCATCCGGTAAGGATGGTGACCCAAACGGTAAGGTATTTCTTACTGGGTAAATTTCCGACATAATATCATATGTGACACTGAATTGAACTTATTTATTAAAAAGTCCTTACATTCGAGCCGTTAATATACAGTAGCGAGGTAATATTGAGTAGTACTACTGGGGATTGACACCCCCGCTCAGCGGTGCACAGGATGCACCCTCCCGACTGGCGGTCGGACTGAGACCAATGTTAGCCTACCCTCCGTGATCCTTCAAGACACGGGAAGGCAAGGTTCATAGGAATTTCCTATCAAAACATTGTCAGCTTCGGTTACGAACAATTCAGGTGTACATAACTATAGGCTAGCTACCAACGATATGGAATTTTACTGGTCTTATGATAATGATTGTGTTTTACCTGTCTTTATTCATAAACATTAGGTCTACTTGTGACGGGTAGACTGCTTTAGTGAACTCACCAGCCTTGGCTGACACTTGATTGTTGATTTCTTTTCAGGTCGTTAGGTGGATCATGGACAGCACCGGAGGCGGCAGTACTTCCTATGAATACCTTTTGAAAAACCCGGAATTTCAAATATTTAAATCCATCGTTTTGTAACGCCATAACTGTAAACTCTATTTATTCTTCCGCTGAACTGTTAAACTTAATATTTTTGGACTGTAACTTAAACTTTATGACTTATTTATAAACTCTGTTATGGTTTGGTTGTAACTAAAGTCTGGGATCCTGGTCTGGATCACACCCCACACGGTTATACTCCGTTTGTGGAAATTGGGAGTGTGACATTTTTAATATACTAACTTTAGTTACATGCTTGTGTTTGAAGTGTTTGATAAATATTTTTCAATTCATGGAATCATTCTAGGGTTTACCTTCGCATTCCTGGGTTGCCCCCAGGATTTAGGAATCCTCGTAGCTTCAGTAGACTCGTGAATGTTCCCTGTCATATGAACATTACAATTAGAATTAACTAGCCAAGTAGTTAATTTACTTAGGTTTCAGTCGTTGTGACCCTGGATTAAGTCAATAATCCTGGGCCATTAGGCAACCTTTGAGTTATTTCTGGGGTCATGCCCGGTGCCGTACTGGCGAACTAGGGATTTCCTCTTAGTCGTACTAACTGACTAGGGCATGTCCTCGGAGTCTTAAGTTGGTACGTCAGCACCAATCCATCTTGAAAACACGTTAATCGTTTTAAACCTTAAGGGATCCGCATATGTCCCTGGATTGGGAGGTTGCCAGCAATGCTATCAACACGGATGATCCCACAATCCCAGGGTTTCATACTTGGATCCCGTACGTCTCGGGCGAGGAAAAAATTTCCAAGTGCGTCCCGGGCGAGGCGTGATAGCCTATATACGGATGGAGGATGCTTAATCCTCAAACCTTAGGTTTGGGTTTAGGCCTTACCCAATACGGAAATGAGATGGCCAGTCTCAAACTTAGGAGAAATACGCTTATTGTTGTTGACTTGGAGTACCTTGAGTATGCTTCGTTCCATATGCCTTGAATTTCTGAACATCCTGCATCTTGGGTACCCTGAATCCTGGGATACCCTAGATTCTGGGCGACCCATCTTACGAAACATAGATCTTAGTGAATTCAAGGTATCGAAAAACAATTTCAAAATAAAATGTAACATGTAACTGATGTTAATAAATAAATAATGAAGGTAAAACATATAAGGGAATAAACGAAATAAATTAAGTGAGAGGAACTGACCTGGATTTCCAGCACTAATTTAAAATCAAACACATACCTGGGCAGCTGAATCCTGGGACAGGAAGCCTTACATGAAATACGCCTTCAAGTGTATCGCATTCCAAGGTCGTGGTAGTAGTTCTCCTTCCATATTAGCTAGCCAATATGCCCCCTTACCAGCCTCAGAGTCAATCAGGTAGGGACCTTCCCATTTAGGAGCCAACTTTCCATCCCCTGGATTTGTTGTGTTCTGAAATGCCTTTCTAAGGACTAGATCTCCCACTTTAAACCTTCTGATCCTCACGTGTTTGTTGTAAGTCTTGGAAATTCTTTGTTGATATGCTGCCATCCTCCATGCCGCTTGATCTCTCAATTCATCCAGGGTATCCAGATCTTCAACCAGGGACTGATTATTCAAATCCTGGGTATCACCACTGACCCTGAATGTTGGGACCACCATTTCTGTTGGGATAACTGCCTCAGTACCAAAGACCAAGGAAAATGGAGTTTGGCCTGTGGCATTCTTGGATGTGGTCCTATCTGCCTATAATGCCAAGGGTAGCTCTTCTGCCCATCTTCCCTTCTTCTCTTTCAATCTCTTCTTCAAGTTGTTTATTATGATCTTGTTCCTTGATTCAGCCTGGCCATTGGCCTGAGGATGCACTGGTGTTGATGTTATCATCTTTATGCCCTAGGATTCACAGAATCCTGTGGTTCTACTTCCGATAAATTGAGACCCGTTATCACAAACAATCTCGGATGGTACCCCAAATCTTGTCAAAATGTTTCTTTTAATAAAGGATATGACTTCTTTCTCCCTGATTTGAACGTATGCCTCGGCTTCAGTCCATTTTGAGAAATAATCCGTCATAGCTAGCATGAATACCTTTCCTCCAGGGGCCTTGGGTAGTTTTCCAACGATATCCATCCCCCACTTCATGAAGGGCCAGGATGCTGGAATGGGATACAATGGTTCTGCAGGCTGGTGAGGGACATTGGCGTGTCTTTGACAAGCGTCACATTTCTGGGAGAAATCCTGGGAACCTTTCCTCATGGTAGGCCAATAATACCCTGTTCTAAGAATCTTGGACATTAAGGACCTGCCCCCGGTATGGTTTCCACAATCGCCCTCGTGGATATCCTTGAGAACTT
This sequence comes from Deinandra increscens subsp. villosa, assembly GCA_039602395.1. NCBI lineage: Eukaryota > Viridiplantae > Streptophyta > Magnoliopsida > Asterales > Asteraceae > Deinandra > Deinandra increscens. The sequence goes on along the minus strand of JBCNJP010002931.1, from coordinate 23,953 downwards.
CCTGGGCCTCGTCCTTCTCCAAGCACCTCAAATATGCACCTGCAAAAGATTTTCTATACAATATGTTCTTAATAATCACGTACCTGGCTACTCTTACTCTGAATGCACGGACATCTTTCTCGTTCCCTGGAATAGTTACCATCCTGCAAATATTGAATAATTGGTCTGGTCCAGGATTCCTTCTGGGTTGAAGAATCCTGGGTACTGGATACCAGGATTTTTTCTGCTGTGTCAGAATCCTGGGTATCTGTACCCTGGTCTATAGCTGGTGTTAGTATATGAATTATAGGAATATGGGTGTCTTCAAGTGCCTTGAATGCTGAGCCTAGGTTCGCCAATGCATCTGCTTCAGCATTCTCCTCCCTTGGTACTTGTTGAATATTAAAATTTTGAAAATCCTGGGACATTCTTTTTACCACCTCCAAGTATTTGATTAATTTCTCTCCTTTAGCTGCATAGGTCCCATTAAAATGGTTAGCTAAAAGAAGAGAGTCAACATATACCTGGATGTGCTGAATTCCCAAGTGTAATGCTAAGTGTAACCCAGCAATTAGGGCCTCATACTCAGCTTCATTGTTAGTTGCTTGAAATCCACATCTGACAGCCTGGGGTATCATGTCCCCCTGTGGCGATTTCAGTACGATTCCTAGGCCTGTCCCCCTGATATTTGATGCTCCATCAGTGAACAAGGTCCAGCACCCTGAAATTTCTTCCTGTTGAAGCTGCTGGAATTCATGGTCTGCTTCTTGTTGTATGTCAGTACTGAAATCAGCCACAAAATCAGCTAGAGCCTGGGATTTTATAGCTGTTCTGGCCTCGTAGATCAGATCATATGCACTCAGCTTCACCGACCACTTAGCCATTCGACCTGACATTTCTGGTTTTCTCAAAACAGACTTTATAGGATAGTTAGTTCTAACATGAATTGTATGAGTTTCAAAATAGTGTCTAAGTTTAGTAGATGCCATACTTAGGGCTAATATAAGTTTTTCAAGGTGTGAGTACCTGGATTCAGCATCAAGTAAACTTTTACTTACGTAATAAACAGGGTGTTGCTGACCTTCTGCATCCTTGGTCAGGACTGCACTTACCGTATTTCTGGAAACTGCTAAATACAGGGACAAGGGCTCCCCTGGATTAGGCTTCATCAACAAGGGTGCCGTGGACAAATATGTCTTCAAATCCTGGAACGCCTTCTCGTGCTCTTCTTTCCACTCGAATTTCTTGTTCTTCTTTAGGATGTCATAGAATTCCCTGCATCTTTCCGAGGATTTTGATATAAATCTATTCAGGGCAGCAATTCTACCTGTAAGTCTTTGAACGTCTTTGGTGCTGGATGGTGATTGTAGGTTGGCAATTGCCCTGATCTGCTCTGGACTTGCCTCTATACCTCTCTTGGTTACCATGTATCCCAGGAATTTGCCTGCTCCGACCCCGAAATGACACTTCTCTGGGTTTAGCTTCATGTTGTATTTATCCAGGATGTCAAAGGAATCCTTAACATCCTGGACATGGTCGCTGATGACCCTGGATTTCACTACCATGTCGTCGATATACACCTCCATCGTGTCCCCCAGTTTTTCTTTGAACATCATGTTAACCAATCTCTGGTATGTTGCCCCTGCATTTTTTAGTCCAAAGGGCATAACTATATAGCAATATATACCTGTTGGTGTTATGAATGCCGTATCTTCCTGATCCTGGGGTTCCATCTGGATCTGCTGAAATCCTGAGGTAGCATCCATGAAAGTCAACATTTCATGGCCTGCCGTTGCGTCGACCATGGAATCTATGTGAGGTAGTGGGAATGGATCTTTTGGGCATGCACGGTTCAGGTCCGTGTAATCTACGCATACCCTCCATTTACCATTTTTCTTTCCTACTACCACCACGTTGGCTAACCACCTGGGAAACTTTACTTCTCTGATCATCTTTGCTTTTAATAGTCTATCCACCTCGTTCTGGATTATGACGTTCTTTTCTGGTGCAAACTTTCTCCTCTTTTGGTGTATGGGCCTGAAAGAGTTATCAATTCCAAGTTTATGTGTAATAACGGATTTAGAAATACCTGTCATGTCGTCATGGGACCAAGCAAAGGTTGACATCCTGGTCCTGAGTAGGTGTACTAATTGTTCCTCTATTGGCCCTGGAATATTTGTTCCAATGTAGACTTTCTTCCCTGGATTTGAAGGATCCAACTCAACAGCTTTGACGTCTTGCTCCCTCGCTTCCAGGGTTTCCCGGGCCTTTTTCTTTAATTTCTATCCTTGTCTTTGTTTGGAGGATATTTTCATCGATGTAGTGTAACATTCTTTGGCCTCTTGCTGGTCGCTGTGGACTGTGATCACACCCCAGGGCGTCGGCAGCTTCACACATTGATGGTACGTTGAGGGTACAGCCCTGTTGTCATGAATCCAGGGTCTACCCAGGATTACGTTGTACCCTGATGGTGCGTCCATCACACAAAAACGTTGAACCGAGTTGAGCCCTTCTACATAGACTGGAAGCTTGATTTCACCCAAGGTATTTTTTGTTTCACCACTGAAGCCCACGAGTACCGTGGATTTTGAGATGATCTCTGAATGTGGAATTCCCATCTTTTGCAAAGCCTCCAACTGGATTATATTTACTGAGCTGCCTCCATCGATTAAGATTCTCTTTACAATGTTGTTGGCGATGTGAAGGGTTATCACCAACCCATCATGATGAGGGTCTATGATATCGCGTTTATCGTCTTCCCCGAATGTAATTTCCTTGACATCAGGTTGAACAGAGCTCTTCCTGGGTCTTCCCTCTCTTTCTGACTTGGATTCCTTGGCATGTCTTTTCGCTGCAGAATAGGAGGTACCACAAATGTCAGAACCACCAGAAATAAAGTGTATTACCTTAGCATCTGGGGGCGGTGAGGATGCTCTTTCAAGACGGCCATCGGAGTGTCCAAAATCCTGGGACCTTGCACCACTATCCCTGGATTTTGGGTTCTGTTCCCTGGACTTATCCTTCTTCTTTCCCAGGAGCTCCTTCAAGTAGCCTTTGCTAAGTAGATAGCTGATTTCTCTCCTCAGGGCCATGCAATCCTCGGTCTGGTGACCAAAGTCTTCATGGTAGGCACACCACTTGGACTTATCCTTCCAAGTAGAAGGTTTATCGTTCTTCTTGGGCCACCTTGCTTTGTCTCCAAGGTCCTGCATAGCAAACATAACACCAGAAATATCAGTAGTAAAGCAATAATCATTAAGGGAAGGATATTCTTCTTCCTCTTCATCCTGGTCCACACTATTCACTCGACGTTCATCGGGCCTTGAGTATGGCTTAGATCGCTGTGACCTAGGATGTGAGGACTCTGATTTCCTGTTGGAGCTGTTGAATCCTGGGGAGGATTCACCCTTTCCCAGGATTTGCTTGTCCTCCTCCAGCCTGATGAAGCGTATGGCCCTGTGACGAACTTCGTCCATGTTGTGACACGGGTTCATGACCAGATCTTGATAGAATGGTGAGTCTTTGTTAAGTCCCATCTTGAAGGCTTGGACTGCAGTTGCCATGTCCATGTTTGGTATCTCCAAGGCTTCTCTGCTAAACCTGCTAACGAAATTCCTTAGGGTCTCACCTGCATTCTGGGTCACCCTATACAAATCACTTGTTAGTTTTTCAAAGCTACGGCTGCAAGAGAACTGATTGTTAAATAAATTAATTAAATGTGAAAATGAAGTGATTGAGTAAGGAGGAACATTCAGGAGCCATTTCAAGGCCGCTCCTGTCAAAGTAGATCCAAATCCTTTGCATAGGCATGCCTCCTTAATTTCAGGGGGCATGTAGATAACCTCCATTCTTTCACGATACTGTGCCACATGTTCTTCAGGGTCTGTCGTGCCATCGTAAGGTTTCATGCTGGGAGTTTGAAACCTTTTGGGTATCTCCACGTCGCAAATTGGTGGAGCAAACCTGGACACTCTATGACTTGCTGGTCCAACTTCAGGGATAGGCTGCACAACTCCTGGGACACTTGAAATCATCCTCTTGAGTTTTTGGATTTCTCGCTCCACTGATGGGCTGATCCCTGGATCCTGCACTGAATTATTAGTATTAGTATAATGAGTGAAAGTTTGGGGAGTGTTACTGACATCCTGGGGTATGTTTGTCCCAGGATTAACGACTGGTATCTCTGATGGTAGACATTCTAGGTAGATCAGTATGGGTCATTTGAGCAGCGAAGGACATTGATCTCCCGTTCAGTGGGGTGACATCTTCATGTACCCTGGAATTGCTCCCAGGGGTGTTGAAATTCAGAATCCTGGGGTCGAGTGGAGAAGGTTGAACTGGTGCAGCCCTGGGTATCTCTGATCTCATGCTCGTTAGCTGGGCCAGGAATTCCTGGTTCAGCTTTTGTTGGCGTTCCATGTAGCGCTCCATTTTAGTGAGTGTGGAGAGGATATCATCATTGGACATCAGAACAGGGTCTTCATGGATGTTATCCGTCTCGATCTGTTCAAGGTTAACTGTTGATCCATCGTTGCGTGTGGTTGAAGTTGAGGTATTGACCCTCGGGTGGAATGGCTCCACTTGTTGAAGTACTAAGAGCAGGAACCGAAGCATTCGAGGTGTTCATTTGTGTCGACATCTTTTGATAGATTTTGGTAAAAATCAAGTTTAGGATGAATCTGAAAAGAGTTTGACAAAAAAATTGACACCAATTGCCCCACGGTGGGCGCCAAATTGTTTTGGCTAAAAATTACTTAAGCTGATTTAGCAAGATTTGAACCAAATAAGATTGTGAGGTTTGGTGCCTAGGATTAAGATAAGAAAACTGTTTGCAAAATCCTGGGACAAGAGTAGAATTTCAGGGACAAAAGTCAAAATCCTGGGTAAAAATGTAAGTTTGATTACGAAATCGATTGAGAAACTTAATAACACAAATGAAACCTTGAATGTAAGTAAGAACACCAAGAATTTTACTAGGGAAAAGCCCTTAGCCCTTAGATGTCTCTAAGGCGCCGCCGGCATAAAAACCCCGGGTAGCGATAACACACGCTACCAATTTATTGATCATCGTAAATGTTTGAGTACAGTGAGTAAACAGAGAAATAAGTACGAGAATACAATGAGTAAAGCTCGAGTGAGCTGAAAGATAACGACTAAGTGTCCTATTTATACTCCTAGCTCTTCAACAACTTGTCCGATATTCCAGGGATCCTCTCTCCAACGTCTCCTTCAGTTGGTTGACCGAGTTTTCAGCTAACAACCTTTGACCACGTGTGAAATAAGTCTCATGCTTGTTCCATTCGACCGTTGGTGGACTTCGTCAACCTGTTCTTGATCAGATATAGACACACAAATGCATTAGTAACAATGTCCTAGCATGCAGGGTCATTTCCACATGCTGGGTCATTAATATAATAAGGGTGACCCTGGATTATACTCATCCTGTGCCATAATAATGTATGACAAAAATAAAATAAATATAAACTTCCCTGGATTACGATGACATCCTGGGACATTTTCTCAGTTCTGATACATTCAGGGTCACTGAACATTACCTACCAAATTCTGGGTCATACGAGTCTCGGGTCACTCCTGCCCCAGGTCTATACATGTACCCTGGATTACCAGCCGAGAATTCAGGGTATAACAATTTTCACCTTCTTTTAATTGTAATTTCCACAAATCCTTGTTTCTGCACTTTAAATATTCTGAATTCAAACTTCATGATTAAGTACTTAGAATTTGTTATTAAAAAATTGGTCGCTAAAACTTCTAACACCACATGTAAAGTCAACTGTGATAGCTACTCAATAATTATTTAAGTATATTCTTTTAGTTGTTTAAGCGAATGATTAAATTCATCGACTATGTACACAAATATTCATTGTTGGACTTATATCAGCACTTAAAAAAACGATGTGCAGAAATTAGTTCAGACATCACATCTACATATTAGGTATTGCGTACCTTAAATTGTTTTTAAAACAGACAACTATTTGTCATTAAACTAAAAGACAGCACCTCTATAGCCAACTTGCTAACTACCGCAAATACTTAACTATTTTCTTTGATTTGTTTAAACTTGCAAAGATGAAAAGTCTTTTAATAAATATTAGTTAAGAATTTATAATAATTTATTGAATTGTAAATCGAGACCAGTAGCGCAAACAAATAGATCAATTTCTAAATATTAATTACGAAATTACAATATTTTATTCAACTTTTTTACAAAATTTCATAAATTTGATCATAAAATATTCAAAAAATATGTTACTAAGATGAAAAAAAAAAACCAACCGTTTAAAAAAAAGAAAAAAAAAACAACACTCAAACTATTGGTAGAAGCTATGAGTAGAGTATAATTTTCGTCCATTAGGTATGGGAAAATAGTCAGTTTTCGTCACTAAGAATTTTTTTTTAGTTTCGACACGAATAATTTTTTCACTTACCGTCTTCTGAACAAACGCCTGTTGCTATGATTTGTTAAATTAGCCCTACGTGACTAAAACGTTAGGGGCAAAATAGTACTTGTAATAGTTCAGAAACGAAAAATGTTAAAACACTTAAACCGCCTCATGATCACATGGTTACCTATTTTCTTCCGCTCTATCAAATTAGATTTATAATTGTGGGCCAAAAGCCCAAAACAGAACTTCCTCAAAATATGATTCACGCGTATCGCTTCCTCAAAATAAAACATACGGTTAAGACAAAATAGTCGGGTTAACGAAAATTGACTTTTTCCCATTTTCTTCCATTTAGGCGTATCGTCTCTTTTAATTAAATAGAGTAGGCATATCGCCTGTTTCTGTTGAATAACTATGCCCATTAGCAAACAACATATAATAGATATAAGAAGGTATGAACATAGAGATAGAGAGAGGAGAATCATTTCATTTTATTCATCTCCATATCATAAACAAAAGCCAGTATTTATAGGGCTATATCATGAATACATACATATATAATGATACTTGATGATGGAAGGGGTTATGGGATATGGATAGTCACCTAATAATTATTCATAACACTCCCCCTTGACTATCCATGTGATATGCTTGGTGATACTGCCTCGTTAAAAACCTTGCTAGGAAAACCCAGTGGGATAAAACCATAGCTAAGGAAAAAAGAGTGCAGCGCGTATCACTCCCCCTGATTTATACATCCTTTAAGTCGCACATTTCGATCTCCTGTCAAAGTTGCTAACAACTTTGTAGTCAATGATTTGCCGATTGATCTTCTTGATTCCTTTAGATGCAACTCCTTAAGCTCTTTGCTCAGTACTTTTGTAGTGGTTGATTCGCTTCTTAATCCCTTAATGTGGAACTGCTTCAGCGACCAATGGTATATGATCTTTCTGTAAAACTCTCAAACTTTAGCGAAGTGTGTTTCAAAAGCTAACTTAATAATCGATTGTGGTAGAAAGCGACATTTCCAGCGGTAGAGGACCTCATTTCTTGGCTCTGATTATCATCCTTGTCAATAAAGTTCCAACAATTTGTGAAAATGTTCACTGGCTCATGCGTCATAGATAAATACCACAAGATCCAAAATGGTGTCGTATAATAGTACCTGCATATTAATAACTAACAAAACTTGTTTCGATGGGTCAATAAAATATAACATCAAACCTTTTGTACTTTAATGGTATCCATATATTTGTCTTACTCATTCTAATGTCTCATTGCTATACATGAGCTAACACAAAATTAAATATTAATTATGGTACTTCTGAACACGATTTTCTCATTCGTTTATAAGAGATGGTACAAGACAATGATTATCCAATCTTTAATATGCTTAGATGATAAGATGTATCCACATTAATATTCTAACATCTTCTAGATGTATTTTGAAAGATGGATAAAGTTATTATTTTACAAATGCACGACATGCCAAACAAGACATGAATTTGTAACACCATCTTTCATTATTCGTTCCTTATGAACTTTTTCGATCTCTTCAGGAGATACAGTTGTACCACCAACATATAACACATGTAAGCTTCATTTTGTTCTTTTGATAATGGGCCAACTATGTCATATTTAGTTATCCCGTTTCCAAGATAATCACTTAGTCGATTATACATATTCAACATGATTATTTTATTTCATATGTAGAAATTTTTAACTTTATACATTATGTTTCTTGAAGTTTTGATATCAACGCCCAGGCATTTACAATCATTCACCAACTTCTTTCTATTTGACTAATTATTTATGTGCATACGTTCTACAACATTTTGGCACATAAATTTCCTCATTCGGCACATCAATTCTATACCATATGAAAAGATTACATCTAAAAGTCTTTCATTTCTACTCACCGGGTACAATTTCTTCTAACTATATTCACTAGTACACATTAATCACATCCTTAAGATGTTTCAAATTACCTTTTAAGCACTTAAATGCTTTAGGAAGCTCATTAGAAGTTCTAGCTACACATAATTTCTTAATGTATACAAACATAACGTGCTTGGATTCGAGTATCATCGAGAGAAACTACTGAGCTTTTAGAGGGATAATTTATTTTTTTGATAAAAATAAGGCACATTATATCCAACATATATCCCTCTTTATCAAAACATTTTTTATTTGTACCATGCTGAACCAAACTATTTTAGTCTATATGTAATAAGCATAACTTCATAGAGTACGTTATCAAGGTATTTATATCAATGCTTCAGGCATTTTCACTCCATTAGGAACTTCTTTCCATCTTGACAAATTATGCAAGCACATTCACCCTTTTTAAGAGTTTTGGTACGTTATTTATCACTTAGCAAATTAATTGCAAAATCCATAATATCCAATTTGTGACACCCGAGAATTTCAAGGTTAACTTCCGTTAGACAAATCCGTTAGTTACGTTATAAGTGTTAACTTAGTAACTAATGCTTAACTAGGCCGAATACGTACACGTCCTTTGGTTGATCACCGAACCCGCCCATATGTGTTATGTGCTCATTTATTGATGTCATTATGTGCAATGTGATTTAAACGCATGATTTAATATTATGAACATCATGACAATTTGTGAATCGTGTTTATCTTGCTTAGAAGGTGAAATTGACCACTTTTGGGTAACCAGCGAAACTACCGGGCGAAACTATAATGTCGCCCGGCAGCTTGTTGGCTCACTTGCGATCAGAGCCAGTTTCGCCTGGCCAGCGAAACTGCCAGCGAAACTAGGTCCTGATATATAATAACATAAAGCCCTAGTTGCCTCATTTTGTTGCACCATTCTCTCCAAAACACACACACACACCTCTGGAAATCTGGTCAGTCGAGATTCACACCGAGCCATCGAGATCTCAGCCCCGAACCATCATCCACCAAGCTTGGAGATCGAATCGTGAGTCCCAAAAACCACCATTTTTATGTTTTCTATATGTTCCTTCATAAAGCATGCCTAGATCTCTGTGATATGGTTAGATCTTCTGATATGTTGCTTAGGATTGCTAGAACTACCATAAAGTTGACAACTTTGCGTATGAAATCCAGCCATGATAGAGATTTATGCTATTTTAGCCATTTTAGGGTTTTATATGTATTTTGGGTGTTTTGATGACAAAATGCATGTTTAAGGTGTTAAAGCTTGCTGATTTATGTTGGTAAATGCCTATGTATGCTAAATAATGAATTGCATGTAAGATCAGAAGCTGTTAGGTTGATTTTTAGGCTGATCCGTATGTTTTTCGCGACCAGCGAAATTGTGTGTTCTCTGGGCGAAATTGTCCAGCGAATTTACTTGTTCATTCAGCGACACTGTCGAGCGAAACTATAGTGTCGCTAGCGAAACTGACCCGACCAGCTCGAACGAAACTACCGAGCGAAATACCTGAACGAAAGTTCAAACCAGTTTCCCCGCGAAACTAGGCTAGCGAAACTGCGTCAGCAGTTTCGGGCGAAACTAGCCTAGCGAAACTGTGTCACCGGGCATTGCCTAGCGAAAGTGCTGCCCGTGCACCCAGCGAAACTGCCTAGCGAAACTGTGCTAGCGAAACTAAGACCTGACCTAAAAACCCAAACTTGTGAAATTTGCTTAAGTGTTATGCCATGACTTACATGCTTATGCCATGATGAAACATGCTTGAAAACTGATTTATATGAACCCTTGTTTATGATCAACCATTGGTGTCGTGTGTCGGTATGTCGAGTCATAGTTGCAACGTGCTATGTTATGGGCCATAGTGACGTTTAGTAAAGATTAGACACGAAACTAATACTTAAGACCTAAACGTGTTCATAGGTCTTCATTAAACAAACAATACTTGGATTTTAGCAAGTGTAGCCGTGCAACCCAAGGTGAGTGTCACTAACCCGTTTACCGTGAGTCCGTTTGGGCCATACCGAATAACTTAACGAAAAACAATGCTGATAAACTCTAGAGTGCTAGGCACCTACCAATGAACAAGAGAACTCGGGATGCTCGGCACCCACTTGATGAACTGAAGTGTTTTATGGGAAACACTTGTGGACTACAAACAAACTATTTTTCCAAAACAAAACTGAAAACGTTTTAATATGGCTAGTGTAGGTTAAAGTCTGAACCACATGATATCACATGTTTTCTAAGGATGCCTTAAAACTTAAAAGTCCTCAACTTAATTGTGCCATTAATTTGTGAAAGCGAGGGGATGTTGGGTAGATCTACTGGAGTTTGACAAACTCCGCCCCGTGGCACTGGAGGTGCACGGAGGAACAATATCAGCCTATTTGACCGTAGTCCCGGGGAGGACACGGGGGAGGCAAAAACCGCGATGACGTAGGTCCGCACCGTACGGGATGGCTCGGCCCCCACAAAATAAGTCAGCTTTGGTACAAACTTCCTTAGAGCATGGAACAACGGATTAGCTACCCGCGATATCGGTTGAGTCCTTTAACTTTACGGAACTAGTACATACCCGATGACGTAGGTCACGGAAACTTCATTTATAAACAAAGAAATAATTATGAGCATTGCTTTTCACCAATGAATATTTTGTAAGTATATCTTGACACGAATTATGATTATGAGACCGGGCCAATGCATGACAAGCCCACTGTGAACTCACCAACCGTTAGGTTGACACTTGCGTGGTTTAAACTTTTGCAGATCGCTAAGGAGTATCCGCTGGAGGTTGGCATGGCACTTAAAGACTTTTGTTTTTGATTAAACTAAATCGGGAATTTAAAACATTAACTTTGTAAAGCACGTGGTTAGTGCTAAAGACTAATATTATTCCGCTGCGTATTTGAGAGACTTTATTTTCTGATATGTGTTTGGACTTTACCTTGATTCGTTTAGTATTTGTAACTAATGGTTGTGGATCCTGGTCTAGTCGCGCCCCTCGACGGTATAAACTCCGTTAGTGGTAGATTGGGGGTGTGACAGATTGGTATCAGAGCCATAAGTTGCAGAGAACTGGAATCATTTTCAAAAACGATTTGGAAACTGCAACTTGAAAACCTTAGTTACAAACGAAACAAACAAAATTCTCAAAGACAAAATTTTTGCGTGCCAACCTGGGATACTCGCTCTGCTGTGTAAGTAAAGGCTTAATACGTATGTATATATATATATATATATATATATATATATATATATATAAATATATATGTATAGACCGTGTCTAAGTAGTCTAACGGAAAGACCTTAGGAAATTTTCACACACGAATACGAAATGCGAACGCGAATACGCACACTACTCTGGGGAAAGCGACAACGAAACAATGCTACACGCTACGTCCTGATTTCTACTACGACGACTACGCCGATGGTGACTTATGGGAAGCCGACCTTCGATGATAGCACTTACGACTTACGACTTACTCCGACGACGCCTCGATTTTGCACGAAAATTTTTCTGGACTAATAGAGGGATAACGGGAACTGGTTAATATACATATTATGGGATATGTAAAGCATATAACTGTGACTGAACACTAGCTACTTTAACTGTCCAGAAAGATGTCTGGAAGAGGTGGAAGGAACAACATTAACTTGACGCCTGCGCAACTACAAGCGATGATTAACGAACATGTGCAAGCCGCGGTGGCAGCTGTCCATGCTGCATTCGCCACGCAGGGTAATTATTACGCCGGTTAAGGCATATTGTGACTATATTGACCTGTTTAAATTTGAACCCGAACTATTAATTGCATCAGGAAACGTCAATCACTGCACATTCAAGTCCTTCATGGACTGTAAGCCGATGACGTTTTCCGGCGAAGAAGGAGCGGTAGGACTCCTCAGGTGGATCGAGAAGTCTGAAAAGGTCTTCTCCATGTGTAACTGCCCTGCTGAAAGCAAGGTGAAGTATGCTACTGGTACCTTCGAGGGATCTGCCCTCTCATGGTGGAACGCTGAGATCCAGATGATCGGGATCGACGCAGCTAACAACATGGAATGGGCAGCGTTTAAGGAGCTGATCATGGAAGAATACTGTCCACGTGACCAAGTGAAGAAGCTTGAGGGTGAATTCCTGAATTTGAAAATGTCTGGGTCTGAAATCGAACAGTGCACTGCGCGTTACCATGAGTACGCGGTACTATGCCCCACAATGGTGGATGCCGAGTTCAAACGTATCGAGCGTTATCTGGAAGGCCTCGCGCCTTAAATCAAAGGATTGGTGACTGCCAGCAACCCTGCGAACGTGCAACAAGCCATCCGTTTGGCTCACAAGCTTACCGATCAGGAAGTTGAGAAAGGTACACTTCCTGCAAGAATCACTGAGAAGACTGCCTTGAGTGGCAAAAGAAAAGCTGAGGATGAAGCTCCTGAGAACTCCATGAATATTCAAAGTGTGGGCAACAGCACAGGGAGGTCCTTCAACTCCCAAAATCAGAGTAAGAGATCTGGGAATAACAGTGGTAACAACCGCCAGGGCGGAAACGGTCAGAGCAACTACAAGGGTAACCTGCCCATGTGTAACAAATGCGGAAGGCATCATGCTGGTGTTTGTAGAAAGAATCTGAGCTGTGAAAGATGTGGCAAGGGAAGCCACGAAGCCAAAGACTGTTGGGCAATTTTACCCGAGCAGCAAAACCGCCCCAGAAGGAACAACAACAACAACAACCATGGCAACAACAATCACGGGAACAACTATGGGAACAATCGGGGCAATGGAAACAATGGTCAGAACCGCAACAATGAAGCTCCCAGGGGAAACGGTAACGGGAATTGTTATGAATGTGGTGCTCCAGGCCACATTAAAAGAGACTGCCCACAGTTAAGAAGGCAAGGGAACGGTAACCAGGGAAACAACGGTGGGAATGGTAATGGCGGAGGTAATGGAAATGGAAATGGCAACGGGAATGGTAATAACAATGGGAATGGTGGTAATGGTAGAGGCCGAGCTTTTGTCATGGGTCAAGGTGAAGCCCGCAATGATGCCAACGTGATTAACGGTAAATTTATACTTAATGGTTTCTTTGCTACTGTTTTATTTGATTCTGGTGCTGAAAGAAGTTTTATTTCCACTAAGTTTGCTAGACTGATTAATGCTAAACCGATTGACTTAGATGCTAAGTATGTGGTAGAACTAGCAAATGGTAAACTTCAAGATACGACTCAGATAGTTAAGGACTGTAAGTTAGAACTAGCTGGCCATACATTAGGAATCGATCTTATGCCTTTCCCGATTGGTAGTTTCGATGTTATAATAGGAATGGATTGGTTATCAGAAAATCGAGCTGAAATCTTATGCCAAGAAAAAGTGGTTCGTATCCCACTCGAAGACGGTAAAGTATTAACGGTTCAAGGTGAGAAAGGTGTAACAGTCACCGGCATTATCTCGTTTCTTAAGGCTCAGAAATGCCTTCGTAAGGGTCACTTCGCGATACTCGCAAACGTCACCGACACGACACGCCCCGAGCGTAGAATTGACGACTACCCGATAGTCCGTGACTTCCCAGATGTATTTCCTGAAGATCTGCCTGGTTTGCCTCCTTTTCGACAAGTTGAGTTTGGGATTGATTTAGCTCCAGGTGCCGCTCGGATTGCACGCGCACCTTACCGATTGGCTGTAAGTGAACTCAACGAGCTCTCCGCACAACTTCAAGAGCTACTCGACAAAGGATTCATACGTCCAAGTTCGTCTCCATGGGGAGCACCGGTATTATTCGTTAAGAAGAAGGATGGAACGTTCCGAATGTGTATCGACTACCGAGAGCTCAACAAAGTTACTATCAAGAATCGATATCCACTTCCTCGAATCGACGACCTTTTTGATCAGCTACAGGGTTCAAGCTACTACTCAAAGATCGATCTACGGTCTGGTTATCACCAACTTCGTGTTCGTGAGGAGGATGTTCCTAAGACTGCTTTTAGAACTCGGTATGGACACTACGAGTTCCTGGTTATGCCGTTTGGGCTAACCAATGCACCTGCTGTGTTTATGGACCTGATGAATCGAGTGTGCAAGCCGTACCTCGATAAGTTTGTAATAGTCTTCATCGATGATATACTGATCTACTCTAAGACAAAGGAAGAACACGAGAAGCATCTACGACTTATCTTGGAATTGCTCCGCAAGGAACAGCTCTATGCTAAGTTTTCAAAGTGCGATTTCTGGATTCGCGAAGTCCAGTTTCTTAGACACATTGTCGACAAGAATGGGATTCATGTCGACCCTTCTAAAGTGGAAGCAATCAAGAATTGGTCTACCCCAAGAGCGCCGACTGAAATCCGACAATTTTTGGGACTTGCCGGATATTATCGAAGATTCATCAAGGGTTTCTCACAAATAGCTCAACCCTTAACAGCTTTGACGCACAAAGGAGTGCAATATAGATGGGGTGAAAAAGAAGGACACGCGTTCCAAACGCTTAAAGACATGTTATGTTCAGCTCCAATTCTCGCGTTACCCGATGGAATTGACGACTTTGTGGTTTACTGCGATGCATCGATTCAAGGACTTGGTTGTGTGTTGATGCAACGAGACAAGGTAATTGCCTACGGGTCCAGGCAACTAAAGGATACTGAAAAGAACTACACGACTCATGATTTGGAATTAGGAGCCGTTGTCCATGCACTTAAGATTTGGAGACATTACCTCTATGGAACAAAGTGCACAATATTTACTGACCACACGAGCTTACAACACATCTTCGAACAAAAGGATCTCAACATGCGACAACGAAGATGGATCGAGTTATTAAATGATTATGACTTAGCGATTAAGTATCATCCTGGAAAAGCCAACGTTGTGGCTGATGCTTTAAGTCGGAAAGAGTATGAAAAGCCTCGAAGGGTACGAGCGCTGCAACTTACTATTCACACGGGATTGCCGGATCGAATTCGCGATGCCCAACAAGAAGCTCTGAAAGAAGAAAACTTCGCAGCTGAAGCACTGCGTGGTATAGATGGTCACTCTGAGGTTAAGACTGATGGAATCAGGTATTATAATGACAGAATTTGGGTTCCTCTACTTGGAAATCTCCGTGAGCTCGTGATGGACGAGGCTCACAAGTCAAGGTATTCGGTACACCCTGGATCGGATAAAATGTACCAAGACTTGAAGAATCTCTATTGGTGGCCGAACATGAAAGCCGACATAGCGCGATATGTGGCTAAGTGTTTAACATGTTCAAGGGTTAAGGTCGAGTACCAAAAGCCCGCTGGTTTATTACAGCAACCAAAGATCCCAGAATGGAAATGGGAGGATATCTCCATGGATTTTGTAACGGGATTACCTCATCGATCGAATCGACCAGATGCGATTTGGGTTATCATTGATCGGTTAACCAAATCTGCACATTTTATCCCGATGAAGGAAACTGATAATATGGACAAGTTAACAAAACTGTACATTGACCGAATTGTGGCACGCCACGGAGTGCCTAAGACTATTATCTCCGATAGAGATCCCCGATTCACTTCCCGATTGTGGCAATCTATGCAAGAATCACTAGGAACCAGACTAGATATGAGTACAGCTTATCACCCGTAGACTGACGGTCAGACGGAACGAACGATTCAGACTTTAGAAGATATGCTCCGAGCTTGCGTTCTCGATTTTGGTAAAGACTGGGAGGCTCACCTTCCGTTGGTGGAGTTCTCCTACAACAATAGTTATCATTCAAGTATAGGTGCTGCACCTTTTGAAGCACTTTATGGCAGAAAATGTAGATCGCCCGTGTGTTGGGCTGAAACGGGTGAGAAAGGAATCACTGGACCGGAACTCATTCATGATACGACCGAACGAATAATTCAAATCAGAAAACGGATAGCCGCAGCACGTGACAGACAAAAGAGCTATGCCGACAAACGCCGTAAACCTTTGAAGTTCGAGGTAGGCGACAAAGTGTTATTGAAGGTATCCCCCTGGAAAGGTGTGGTACGCTTCGGAAAGCGTGGAAAGTTAAATCCTCGCTACATCGGACCGTTTGAAATAATTGGGACAGTAGGCCCGGTGGCCTACCGATTACGACTCCCTGCTGAACTCGATGGAGTTCACAACGTGTTTCACGTTTCTAACCTAAAGAAATGTCTGGCTGAAGACACTGAAATAATTCCCTTGGAGGAATTGGAAATTGACGAACATCTGAGATTTATTGAGCAACCAGTAGAAATCATGGGACGCGAGGAGAAAGCCCTCAAACGTAGCAAGATTCCGATCGTCAAGGTGCGATGGAACTCAAGGCGTGGACCTGAATATACTTGGGAACGTGAGGATCAGATGAAGAAAAAGTATCCTCACTTGTTTGAGCAAACGTCCACAGAAACTCAAGGTATAATTTAATTTTGGGGACCAAAATTCCTTAACAGGAGGAGGATGTGACAACCCTAAAACTTTTTGCTTTCTTTCCCCAGCGACGATAGCAACGACGACAGCTGATGCTGCGGATGCTACAACGCTAGAATAATTTTCGGGACGAAAATTCCAATTTCAGGGGAATGATGTGACACCCGAGAATTTCAAGGTTAACTTCCGTTAGACAAATCCGTTAGTTACGTTATAAGTGTTAACTTAGTAACTAATGCTTAACTAGGCCGAATACGTCCACGTCCTTTGGTTGATCACCGAACCCGCCCATATGTGTTATGTGCTCATTTATTGATGTCATTATGTGCAATGTGATTTAAACGCATGATTTAATATTATGAACAGCATGACAATTTGTGAATCGTGTTTATCTTGCTTAGAAGGTGAAATTGACCACTTTTGGGTAACCAGCGAAACTACCGGGCGAAACTATAATGTCGCCCGGCAGCTTGTTGGCTCACTTGCGATCAGAGCCAGTTTCGCCTGGCCAGCGAAACTGCCAGCGAAACTAGGTCCTGATATATAATAACATAAAGCCCTAGTTGCCTCATTTTGTTGCACCATTCTCTCCAAAACACACACACACACCTCTGGAAATCTGGTCAGTCGAGATTCACACCGAGCCATCGAGATCTCAGCCCCGAACCATCATCCACCAAGCTTGGAGATCGAATCGTGAGTCCCCAAAACCACCATTTTTATGTTTTCTATATGTTTCTTCATAAAGCATGCCTAGATCTCTGTGATATGGTTAGATCTTCTGATATGTTGCATAGGATTGCTAGAACTACCATAAAGTTGACAACTTTGCGTATGAAATCCAGCCATGATAGAGATTTATGCTATTTTAGCCATTTTAGGGTTTTATATGTATTTTGGGTGTTTTGATGACAAAATGCATGTTTAAGGTGTTAAAGCTTGCTGATTTATGTTGGTAAATGCCTATGTATGCTAAATAATGAATTGCATGTAAGATCAGAAGCTGTTAGGTTGATTTTTAGGCTGATCCGTATGTTTTTCGCGACCAGCGAAACTGTGTGTTCTCTGGGCGAAATTGTCCAGCAAATTTACTTGTTCATTCAGCGACACTGTCGAGCGAAACTATAGTGTCGCTAGCGAAACTGACCCGACCAGCTCGAACGAAACTACCGAGCGAAATACCTGAACGAAAGTTCAAACCAGTTTCCCCGCGAAACTAGGCTAGTGAAACTGCGTCAGCAGTTTCGGGCGAAACTAGCCTAGCGAAACTGTGTCACCGGGCATTGCCTAGCGAAAGTGCTGCCCGTGCACCCAGCGAAACTGCCTAGCGAAACTGTGCTAGCGAAACTAAGACCTGACCTAAAAAACCAAACTTGTGAAATTTGCTTAAGTGTTATGCCATGACTTACATGCTTATGCCATGATGAAACATGCTTGAAAACTGATTTATATGAACCCTTGTTTATGATCAACCATTGGTGTCGTGTGTCGGTATGTCGAGTCATAGTTGCAACGTGCTATGTTATGGGCCATAGTGACGTTTAGTAAAGATTAGACACGAAACTAATACTTAAGACCTAAACGTGTTCATAGGTCTTCATTAAACAAACAATACTTGGATTTTAGCAAGTGTAGCCGTGCAACCCAAGGTGAGTGTCACTAACCCGTTTACCGTGAGTCCGTTTGGGCCACACCGAATAACTTAACGAAAAACAATGCTGATAAACTCTAGAGTGCTAGGCACCTACCAATGAACAAGAGAACTCGGGATGCTCGGCACCCACTTGATGAACTGAAGTGTTTTATGGGAAACACTTGTGGACTACAAACAAACTATTTTTCCAAAACAAAACTGAAAACGTTTTAATATGGCTAGTGTAGGTTAAAGTCTGAACCACATGATATCACATGTTTTCTAAGGATGCCTTAAAACTTAAAAGTCCTCAACTTAATTGTGCCATTAATTTGTGAAAGCGAGGGGATGTTGGGTAGATCTACTGGAGTTTGACAAACTCCGCCCCGTGGCACTGGAGGTGCACGGAGGAACAATATCAGCCTATTTAACCGTAGTCCCGGGGAGGACACGGGGGAGGCAAAAACCGCGATGACGTAGGTCCGCACCGTACGGGATGGCTCGGCCCCCACAAAATAAGTCAGCTTTGGTACAAACTTCCTTAGAGCATGGAACAACGGATTAGCTACCCGCGATATCGGTTGAGTCCTTTAACTTTACGGAACTAGTACATACCCGATGACGTAGGTCACGGAAACTTCATTTATAAACAAAGAAATAATTATGAGCATTGCTTTTCACCAATGAATATTTTGTAAGTATATCTTGACACGAATTATGATTATGAGACCGGGCCAATGCATGACAAGCCCACTGTGAACTCACCAACCGTTAGGTTGACACTTGCGTGGTTTAAACTTTTGCAGATCGCTAAGGAGTATCCGCTGGAGGTTGGCATGGCACTTGAAGACTTTTGTTTTTGATTAAACTAAATCGGGAATTTAAAACATTAACTTTGTAAAGCACGTGGTTAGTGCTAAAGACTAATATTATTCCGCTGCGTATTTGAGAGACTTTATTTTCTGATATGTGTTTGGACTTTACCTTGATTCGTTTAGTATTTGTAACTAATGGTTGTGGATCCTGGTCTAGTCGCGCCCCTCGACGGTATAAACTCCGTTAGTGGTATTTTGGGGTGTGACACAATTCATTTTTTATTCCATATTATACCATTCTTATAAATTTGGGATATCATAATCACCAAGTTTAGTTTCTTTCCTTCATATTCATTGGTGCACAAAGATGACATTTTTAAGATGTTTCAAATACCTTTAAATATTCAACAACCTTAGGAAGTTTATCGGAAGTTCCGATTATATTTAGGTCATCAATGTATAAAAATAATAGTAATCTACTCATATATGTTTATGTGTACAACAATCATAGAGTTCTCGAGAACTTAAATTACATGAATTTATAGACATAAATCCTCCAAGGAATTTCATGTAAATTTACATATCATATGAATCACAACATTCATAAGACGCATATCAATTTTATTTTTGTATTACCAGACTAATGAGATGTTGGAAAATCGTTGCATCCACCACTGGAGAATATGCATCCTCATAATCACTTATAGATCTTTGCAAAAATCCTTGTGCCGTCAATTTTCCTTATATATTAATTTCATAATGTTACATAATTCTTCACATAAAAGACCTTGCATATTCAAGATATTTTACAACTTCAAGTATATGGACCACAAGTCCAATAACTTTCCATTTCTTTAGAGAATTTAACTATGTCTCATCAGCGTCTTTCCATTTTGGCCAAAAATTTATTCTTCTCATTTATAGGTGTATGTTAATTCGTAATCCTCATCATTTCATAGTTTCAAGCGCTTCATTGTATACAAAAGTATAACAACGTCGATTTTATTTCGATTCCATACGTATTTAGACATGATACATTTTATTAAGAGCTCTTAATTTTCAGGTACCAGATGTTCTTCTGGAACCATCATGTCCAATATCTCTTCAAGGGACCTTTTACTCTACCTCGACTTGACCATCTTGATTACGTGCTCCAAATTTCGAGGAAATTTTATTAATTTATTATTTTTATTTTGGAATCGA
This sequence comes from Deinandra increscens subsp. villosa, assembly GCA_039602395.1. Taxonomy (NCBI): domain Eukaryota; kingdom Viridiplantae; phylum Streptophyta; class Magnoliopsida; order Asterales; family Asteraceae; genus Deinandra; species Deinandra increscens. The sequence goes on along the minus strand of JBCNJP010002931.1, from coordinate 3,591 downwards.
ATGGTCTACCACGTTTCAGACGTGCCTTAGACTTATCACCAATATGTGGTTGCCCTTTTAGGACATCAATCTTAATTGGAGCACTAGCAGTTAGTAAATGTGACATAGTCACTCTTTTCAGGTCAGTGAATGCGTCTGGTAATTTATTCGCTAATCTTTATGCACAAATTATCTTATGAACTCAAAGCGTTAGTTTGAGGATCAAGATGATAAATAGATAATTCATTCAAACTTATTTAACTTTCCAACTGCTTTTATCTCCCCCTCATGTTGGGAATGTTAATTCAAAATTTTGGCCCGTAAGCAAGTCTCTCGTTAATGGCTCTAATAACTTAGTTATAGATAGTTATTCATTCCCAACATGTATTCACAACCTCACTTGAGGTACCATCTTTGTGCATCGTGGTGGAGCAATACAACATATCTTGCACAATCAAAAGAAAAAACCTTGATGTGAAATATTTGAACTTGATAAAAAAAGCCATTTGTAATGGGGAGAAAACACAATAACTTGTAGGCTTGATGTGAATGACCGTTATAACATGTACATAATATGGTCCCAACACACAAACATGATTTGTTGCTCTCCTAATTATTGGCTTTGCAATCAATTGGACGTTTAACACTTGTCTCAACAAAAGCAATTTGTGTATGAACATATGATGTTCACCACTTATTCCAATAATCATATCATTAGTAAATTTGGATTACTTTCGTTGTTATTACCAAAACAAATATGCTTCTGGAATAATGTGCTTGCTAGCTTATCAGCTAAGCCACATATCACGCAAACTTAAAGTTGTGAAGTTGATAACCATTTAGACGATGCATCGATTTAAAATACTAAATGGTATACTCAATATGATATATGATTTATAATTTCCAGAATATTTAAGGATTCACACCCTACTTTAGTTGGTAAATAAATAACTTTCCTTGAGAGCAAACATAACATGTATAATTTATCAATTTGATGAATCCATGATTCTTGAATACATTTCACATCATCATTGACTCGGGATGGTCTAATCGGTCATGCCAATTAAATAATCCTGATTCATAAACTTCTAGTTTATGATCATATATCTTTTACTCGTGCTTATTTAATACACGACATAATATACGAGAGAATAATGTGATATTATTTCAAACATTTTTTCAGATTTTGTTATAATAATCACCCCTTAGCGTGCCACTTCATATGGTTGATTTCATTATTGACATGATTGATCTCATTATTAACGCGAGAGTCATTACAATTTTCTCATTTACCATGATCATGACCTTTATAAGGATCATTGTATAATCTTCACATTATTAACATAGTTAATCTCATTATTAACATAAGCAGCATAACAATTTCTTCACTTAACATGATCACAGACTTTACACCAATCATTATATCACATCGCATTCACTTCAAGGAATGGATTATTAACCAGACAACTTTTGTGGTAAAAATGATGTAGGTCCGGAAATCTCCCAAACACACGATATACTAATCTAACACGAGTGCGGAATCCTCGTGAGAGATCGATTCAAGAAAATAGTAGAAGAAGAGATTGGATCTTCGAGAAAGATCGAATCTTGAATGAGAATCGTCTACTATGAAGCTTAGAACACCGATCGGAATCACACACACAAACAAGAAATCGTAAATAGGTTCTCCCAAAGCTTACTTGATCATCAACATGAGGTGGTATTTATACCACCTCTTACAAGCACATGGGCTAATCATAAACCCAATAAGCCCAAACATAAACCCAAGCCCATGCCCAATCTAATAGTAAACTAGCCTAAACATAATAAAACTAGCCTACTAATCTAATTAAACCCTCTAAGCCCAGCCCAACGTATTTAATATTACAAGCCTCATAATCTAGCCTCTACAATCTTCCCCTAGGCTTGTGATATTAAATGTCTTCGATCTTTGAAATTCTTCTTCTTGACTGGCTGGCAAAGACGTTGATGAAGATTCTCTCCGCAGAAATCTTCAATGGGTTTCATGACGGGCACTTGGGACTTCCTCTTGATCAGCATCAGCTAGAACTTCTTGAAATGAACAAGCAAAGAAATGGAGGACTCTCATTGACTTGCTTTTCTTGAAAGAACTGGTTCTTGTTGAATCCTCGGTAACTGTCTTGAATCTTCATAAATTAGAGGGTTGAAATTTTGAGAACCCCTAACTTTGAAGAATTTGATTGTTGAACTTGGATCTTCATGATCTCTGACTGCTCTCTGCATCACTTTCTTCAACGAGACTTGAAGTCTTCTGCTTCCCCTAAGCTTGTGAACATCTTCTATGATAATCTTTTAGAAGCTTGTAAAGAAACCAACAACTTCCCCTGAACAGTTGCTCCAACAACTTCCCCTGAACAGTTGCTTTTCCAGATGGAAGTCTTGTCCGGCTGGTTCTTTAACTTTGAGCAGCAGCAGCATCTTTCTATCATCAACCTGTCTGACACACATTTGAAAAAATGTACTCCACCAGACATTTGATGACTGGTCTTTGGGTTAGAAGTTAATTATCATCTGTTCAGTTGATTCAAATTAACATAATTTTAACCAAAAACCCTAATATAGATTACGGGTTTTCTATAAAACTTCCCCTGAACCCAAGACCTCTAAAGACTTCCCCTTAGCTGATTACTTCCCCTCAGCTAAGAACTTCCCCTGAGATAATACATATTATCCTCGAGTTCCCTTATTATCCCATACTCCTTCCCCTAAAAATTTGGCAAGATCTGTCGGGGGCATATTGTCATGCATTAAAACCCATGAAAAACATATTTTGACTTCTCAAATCAACCTGGCCAAGACGAAAACACACCAAAAAGAACTTAACGACTCACACACGAAAGATATAAACCAAACATGAGACAGTTTACAAGGGATCAAACCGTATGAATCTGACTGAGGAACCCTTTTCAGCTTCAGTTACTCAACTAGTCCAGGTGATTGCCGGTATGTTTGTCCGCTTTAAACTCAAACCCGTTTAATCCCTACCGAATGCGTCATTTTTAATATAGTACAATATTACCATCATGTTTAATTGTCCCCACACCCAAGCGTACACAGCAAAACCTACCCAACCTCAGAGTTTATTGAGGATTCACAAACCCCCAACTTGAGGAACCATGCAACACCGTTATGACTACCACTTATTTCATTAAGCATCAGTTGGTGATCAGGTCGGCCGCTAAGCACGCAAAGAAGACCAACTGAGTGATTATTTATTCATTTTCTTTTCTTTTTCATTTCTTTTTCTTTTCCATTTCTTTTTCTTTTTCTTTTCTTTTTATTATGTGGTGTAGTCATGACAGCAGAAACATGGCGTGTGAGAGAGTGAATACTAGGTATAATTACCACTCTCAACACGTTTTTGCCGGGACTCAGTTTTTTAAACCATGCAACCTGGGATAGGAAACTAAACATATATATCTTTTAAGTTCATTGCACTTTCATTGGAGGTCATAAGTTTAGGTCGAGCCTACCGAGCATATCACCGTGGAGCTTGCCTTTCACTTCCGCCTTACGCGTGTCAGCCATCTCCAATCCGTGCATTCAATTTACTTCCCCTAAACTTCTCAG
>JBCNJP010002930.1:0-10868 GCA_039602395.1 Deinandra increscens subsp. villosa | reverse complement strand
TTACGGTGTATAATATTCGATTCAGGTCAATAAAGGTCGTATAGGGTTATTAACAACCACTTATGGATAATGATGGTCATTTAGGGCCAAAAGACACATTACTGAGAAATTAAAGATCATTTTGATCAAAGAGGGTCAATTATGGTCTTTGATGATTAGATAGGGTTAACTTGTACATTACAATCCAATTAGAGTTCATTTTGGTCAAACATGGTCATCTAAGGTCGCTCATTGTTGTTTTACGGTATATAATAGTGATTCAGGCCAACAAGGGTCACATATGGTAATTAACAACCACTTATGGGTAATGATGGTCATTTTGGGCCAAAAGACACATTACTGAGAAACTAAAGCTAATTTTGGTCAAACCTGGTCAACTCGGGCCATTAAAGGTCCATTGCAGTCATTGATGATTAGATAGTGTTAAAAGACACATTACTGAGAAACTAAACTCATTTTGGTCAAACAGGGTCAACTTGGCCCATTAAAGGTCCATTGCGGTCATTGATGATTAGATAGGGTTAAAAGACACATTACTGAGAAACTAAAGTTCATTTTGGTTAAACAGGGTTAACTCGGGCCATTAAAGGTCCATTGCGGTCATTGATGATTACATAGGGTTAACTTGTACATTACAATCCAATCAGAGTTCATTTTGGTTACACATGCTAAATTAATTTCCTTGGTCCAACCCATTGACCCATTAGCAAGTTTCAAGCGGAAAATTACTTTACTCCTTGACCCGTTATGTAACATGCCAAATTTAGTGCCTTGGTCCAACCCATTGACCCATTAGCAAGTTTCAAGAGTAAAATTACTTTACTCGTTGACCTGTTATGTGACATGCCAAATTTAGTGCCTTGGTCCAACCCGTTAGCAAGTGTCATGCGTATAAAATTACTTTACTTGTTGACCCGTTTTGTGACATGCGAAATTTAGTGCCTTGCCCTAGCCCGTTTACCCGTTAGCAAGTTGCAAGCATAAAATTACTTTACTCGTTGACCTGTTATGTGACTTTAAAAATTATAACCATGTCTCGCTTGACATGAATCAAAAAGAGTTGTTAAACTAATTTTTTTAGTGAACCATGTTTACATGATCCATAAATTTCTAGAAGCGCTAATAATATCCACGTCAATAGACATAACAAAAAACTAGTCCTTAAAACATCTAAATTTTGCAACCTGTCACAAAATTGAAGTGATCCTCATCCATCGAGGCTTCGTGTGCAATGTTAGATAAAATGTAAAATTAAAAATAAAATTGATGAGAGTAAGACCAATCCCAAACCAGTAGCAGCAACACCTTCAGCTGTTGGTTAATTTGACTAACAGTCTAACACTCATTGGATTATTTGACTAATAATTCACATCTTTGACTTTTACAGCTTTGACTTTTACAGCTTTGACTTTTATATCTTTGACTTTTTATAGTCAAATAAAGCATTATAATCATAAATATTCAACAACTCTATATGCAGTAGTAAAAATAGTAGAACAAAGTAAGAGTCTTAGATGAGTAATAAATTAAAACTATCCTTATTTAAGCACTTTGGTTCTGGAAATGGGTCAAACGGGTTTGGGTCAAAACTTAAGTCTATGTGGTTATTATAATTGGTTTTGTTGATGTCTTTAATTATAAGAGCAAGCTTGAAAAAACAAATCCCACATCATTGGCAATATGTTATATGTTACTGAAAGCAAAGCCGACCATAATGAAGATACAAGATGAGATTTAATACAGTAAGCATAATAGATATATTCATGTGATAATTCAAACTTACAGATAGTATTCAATGTTAGTAATCAAAATTGAGAATAGAAAATGAGAATATCACTAAAAAAATCTGTAGTTAATCAAAATTGTTAGTAAAGAAGAGAAATATTTAAATGGAATAATACAAATGTGATACAGTTAGTCTAATTGATATCTCCAAAAATGGATTAGTATAGGTTTTATGGCATTAAAAAGAATTTTCTAAACAAACTAAGAACTATCCCAATTCCAAACCAATGCTCACCCCTCTGTCAGTCTGTCTCATGGCTTCAAATTTTCTACACTTATCATCACACAAGATAAAAAACAAATGAGCAATAAACATCAAGAACTTGAGCAGGAACTTTGTTGCAGTCAAAGAAATAGCAGTCACCAACCCCCTACTGCAAAGCACAGTTCAATTCCCGATTTCAAAGTCACAGATTAACTAGGGAACTTGCAACATCAAAGAAAGAGCATAAGTATTAATATTATCAAACTTCTTAAGATTCAGGATAAAACCAAATACAAATATGGGACGATTGGATTTGTTGTTTTCACAACCTGTTTATTGTCAAAAGAAAGAAAGAAACAACAATCTAATTCACTTATCTACAACCTAACAAATCATCTAAAACAAGTTTAAACCTCCATCAGATTAAAAAACAATATTGATCAAATCAGAACTAGAACCCTATTATTATAGATTTAATTACTTCATCAATTTCATAAAATCACGTTTTAGTTCACTAATAAATAAATCGAGCCCCACACCTTTTAAATCGATCGAGCCTCTATGATTTGTTCAAGAAATAGATTCTTTCAGAACTCAAAAGATTGTGACGAAACTTCTAGTTTGCGGGTGGAAGCGCAGTTGGGCAAGAAAAGGTCGACAGGTAAATAAACAACAACATGAATGGCGAGACAGGGCAGTAGCCAATAGGGTTGGAAGTTAGGAGTTAGGGTTGCACTGCAGGGCGGCACCCCTAATAATTTAAATATATAGGTTCGGAAGTTTATAACAAATTAGATCTTAGAACAATTTGTTTCGTTTGAGATATCTCATGCTTAACACTCGGTATCGAAGCCTTGGATAAATGGATTTTCAATATTTCTCCACTTAAATAGTATATAGTATGTTTTGGGAAGTATTGCGATTTTTTTATATGTATTTTTTGCTCACTAATTTTCACTTTCTTAAATCAAAATATGTTTTGGGAAGTATTGCGATTTTTATATGTATTTTTTGTTCACTAATTTTCACTTTTCTTAAATAAAAAAGTCAACTATATATCATTCTGACTTTTATTCATATTTTAATTTTTTTTTTTGTGAAATTACATTCTAGCTAGAATTATTTTAACAGAGGATAAGTTTTAGTAGAATCACAACCTGTAAAGAACAATGTTATAGTTTTTGGTAGAATCGTAACTTTCCAGGAAAAAGGTTGCAGTATTTAGTAAAATTTATAACCTTTAAATAAAAAAGTTGCATATTCAATATAATTTTGTAATTTTTTTTTATAAAAAAGGTTGCATAGCTCTTCTAATGCAACCTTTATATCCAACAAATTTGTATTAGAGTCAAATGCAACTCATTTGAAAAAAAATGTTTTCATAAAGTTGCATTAGGTGTATTTTCTAGTAGTGATAAATTTTAATTTATAGCCCTTATTTGGGACTCAAATTCAGTATCCAAATATTTCCCCTCTAGAATATTTAATTTTACATCAATATTTGTGATTGAAAGTCTGTCTTAAATAATTAGTCATATTATTAGAGACTAATTACCAGTCACTATCACGGGTCATAAACGTATCAGTCTCTATTATCATTAGTAACTGATTTGTTAGTCGTAGATACTACTTCTCAAAGACTAAATATTCAGTCTCTAAAAGTTTTCCCTTATTTGGGACTGAAATTCAGTAACCAATCCAAAATATTTAATTTTACATTGATATTTATGACTGAAATTTAGTCTTAAATAATCAGTCATATTATTAGAGACTAATTACCAGTCACTATTATGGGTCATAAACGTATCAGTCTCTAATATCATTAGTAACTGATTTGTTAGTCGTAGATACTGTTTATCAAAGACTAAATATTCAGTCTCTAAAAGTTTTCCCTTATTTCGGACTGAAATTCAGTAACGAGACATTTCCCTCCAAAATATTTAATTTTACATCGATATTTATGACTGAAATTTAGTCTTAAATAATCAGTCATATTATTAGAGACTAATTACCAGTCACTATCACGAGTCATAACGATATCAGTCTCTGATATTGTTAGTAACTGATTTGTTAGTCTTAAATAGTGCTTATCCAAGACTGAATATTCTGTCCCAAAATTTTAGTCCCCAATAGTCATTTTTCTTGTAGTGAAAGAAAAAGGAAAAAAAAAACCGATCACCACTTTCAGTTTTTTGGTCGATGTTGTGGTGCCGATCTAAGGCCTCTAGCATCATCGGTATTGCACCAGCAGTAGTGAAGAGCACAGCAGCGGTGGTCGGAGCATCACCGGTCTATTCCGGCGTCGAGAGTTCGGTTCGATCGAGTTTACCTTCATCACCGCTCTCGATTTTGTTTCGTCCTTGAGGTAACCACTAAAACTCATTAGTATTCGTTGGGTTCGATTTTCGTCAGTTTTTGAGAGTTTCGTACGTTTCTCCGGCGACCGAAACTAAGTCCGACGAGATTAGGGTTTTAGGGAGGAAGGGGATGACGCGCTGGTACAAAATATCTATTTGTTTTGCTGTGAAAGAAACCAACATCAGCGCTTCGCGCAGTGGTTAAGGCATTCGAATTCTGTCCCAGGGGTCCCCTGCGGTGCGTTACCGCGCGTGGGAATTTTGGGGGTGTGACACATTATACATCCGATTTAAATAAGGTCGGCTAATACTTAGTCGTGCCAGTTTTTAGCTGGAGTTAAGAAGCCAGCTAGCCGCTGACAATATTTAGCCGGACAAGTGGATAGGGTCCACTTTAAATTTCAAAATATCATTATTGTTTACTATTAAATAAATCTTTAGGCCTTCCCAAATGTTAGATGGGTTCCTTCTATGGCCTGTTAAGTTACAGTTCTCCGGTTTAATTTTTTATATATTTTTATAAAATATTGTACTAAATAATTGTTATCATATACTTTATATAAATTGTTGTTCTTTGATTGCTATATATAGTTTATATAATAGGTCAGAGTTCATTAAATAAACTTGAATCATTGCAATCATTTATACAATCAAAGTAATGTGGATCAGCTATACATATACAAACTTTAAACTGATTTGATATCATTGTTAAGAAGTACGACGATTGTCACACCCCCAAAAATCCCACGTGCGACAACGCGCCGCAGGGAGCGAGAAAAACCAGGATCGAACACATTAGCCATATGAACAGTCTATATGCAATGTAAAAGTAAGACCAAAGTAAATGCGTTTTTAAATGCGGAAGCGTAAACGACAAAAGTTGTAATAAGTGTTCAAGCGCCAAAACATGCGCAAACCAAAAGTTAATGGATTTGAAAAGTATTAAAGTCTATGATGCATGCATGTCAATAATAATCCTTAAGTGGTGCATCCTAGCTCGTGGCAGACAATCCAGTTTAACGACCTGAGAAATAACATGCTAAAGTGTCAACACAAAGGTTGGTGAGTTCATAGGTTTAACAGTTCAGTAACATTTCAAGTTCAGTTTAAATTGACCGTTCAATAACGTCAACTTGTAAGAGCATAATCACTAATATATATCAAATAGCTAGCTAGGCTATATACATGAAACTTCGCACGTTGATGGTCACCGAAGCTAACAATTGTTTATAGTTTGCCTTGTTGTGTTTAGGACGAATATAACACCCGTTCGATATCCAATCGTGCCAGAGCGACTGACCCGGGTGGGGTTTGTCAGACCCAGTAGTACTATAATATATTTCCCGCTATCGTCATTAATACTAACGGTATTATAAGAAGGACTTTGTTGTATCAGTGTGCTACAAGTACTTCAAGTGATATATAAAAGTCTAATTATCTCAGTTGTGTAAATCATGCATGTTAATCTCCCCCAACGGAATTAAAACAGTAAAATGGGGTCGTGAAACTCACCTTAGGTTGCTCAGCAAAGTTTCCAGACAACAGTTAATTCAAGTAGCAAGAACGAGTCTTGTGCAAGCAATCAATCACCTAACGAGCATAAATGTATAAGTGTGTGTTCTATAAACTAATAAGTCTAACGTAAATGGATCGAGAAATCAAACAACTCAAGCGCAGCCGGATCCCGATCGTCAAGGTTCGTTGGGAGTCTAAACGGGGACCAGAGTTCACTTGGGAGCGTGAGGACCAGATGAAAGCTAAATACCCTCAGTTGTTCGTTCAGTCTTCTTGATTTTAATTTCGGGACGAAATTTCCTAAAGTAGGGGAGACTGTAACATTCCGGATTTTCCGATTGTCTGATTTTATCCATATTGTAACCCGATCCGTTGATTGATAATCGAATTTATGGGTATTGATCGATTTTGATGTTTATTAACCTAATTTCATGTTATCCATTATCATGATTAATGATTAATTTGATGTTCGATTTGCCTTTAATTTGGATGTTACGCGAACATGTCATCAAATTACGTTCAACCAGGAATTTGATCAATCTAAACGTGTATGACCCTTGTGTGTAATACTAGTTACACACACAAGTGAATACAAGTGAAGGTTGGTGTGAATTCAAGGTCTAGAATGGAAACGGTGAAAGTTCGGTAAATCCCGCGCGATTTCGATTTTAACCGGGAGATCACATTTTGAGTTTCGTAAATCAATTTTATCATGTTTATGAGTCATATGATCATTTACCATGTCATGAGTCATCACACACTTGATCGGATCGCAAAACGTTGGTGAATTACTTAAAAACGAGAAAAACGACAAAACCGACCAAAAATACACTTTTTATGAAAACTTATCAACCATTAATCATTAAGGGACATATCATATATCAAATTTAGTGGATTATATGTGGTTGACATGTTGGTGAACTTAAAATAATGAATTTGGGCGAAAACGGGGGTCGAATCGGGGTTTATACGCGAAAACTGGAGCAAAACGAAGCACGCGCGGCCCCCCAGAAAACGCCGCGTATCGCGACGGTTCTTCTGGGGGCCGTCGCGTACCGCCCACAGACCACCAGTCGGGATTTTTCGAGTTTTGCCCTAATTCTAGGGTATTTAAGCCCCTTAACTCGTTTTTGGCCTCCATTCTTTCATCTCCTACTCACATAAAACCCTAAAACGGCTGTGACTAACCAAGACCAAGTTCCTTGAAGATTTTGGAGCCAAGTTTGGTGATTTGGAGCCTCGTTTAGTGTCGGTTTTTCATCAAAAAGGTTAGAATCTTCAAACCGAACCTCCATCTTCTTGAATCTTTCATCCCCCATCATCAAGATCCAACCTTTATGCCTTTTTAAACCTAGATCTTGCATTCTAAACATAGATCTAGTGTTTTTATACAAAAAGGAATGATTTTTATCAATTTTTATGACACTTTTTGTTGAGATCTTGTTAGATCTTTATAGATCTTGCTATATCTAAGTTAGGGCTGGAAAAGATCCTATTTATAAAACATGATTTGTCATGTAGATTCATCTTAACAAGTAGATCTAGGGTTCTTTTGATAAAAACATGGTTTTTATGATAAAAGGTCCACTTTTTCTTGATTTTCTTCCATGGATCTTCATGGATCTAAGTTTTACCTAATCAACTTGTTGGATCTTGACATGGACACCATTACAATGATAGATCTAGGGTTTGGGATGAAGGAATCATAGCCATGATTATAGATCTAGGGCTTCATGAAGTAAAAAGACAATTTTTATATGTTTTTCTTTATTTTTCTTGCTAGATCTTGTTTAGACCATGGAAATTGTTACATTAGTGTATTGATTCTTGAATAGAATATGATTTTGGACCTAGATATAGGGTTAGGTCATGTCTAGAATAAATCTTGGATGCCTAGTTATTTTAATTAGAATAGCTAGTATTTTTGGAATTTAAAAATAAATCTTTTGAGTAAATCATTGTGTTAACTTTGGAGTTATGCCTTGAAATTTTATTTGGTAATTATATATATATATAGATCAGCCCTAAATTAATTTTTGGTAATTAAATATAGTTCGATTGATTTTATAGAAAATAATCAAGTTGAGACGTCGTAAAGTTTTATGACTAAGTAAATAATTATTTTTGCTTAACATTTGACCTAGATATAAGTTTGACCACTTGATTACTTATATTCTCATATTATTACTTGAATACTCCACCAACGAGTCGCGTATCTGATCGAGTCCGTCGTGTCATGGCTAGTCACACGTTTTATCCGTTCGAATACTTATTTAGTTATTTATCTTTTGTCGGTATTTTCTCCATCACGTTCGATCGTAAAGGTGATCTCCGGGATTGATTCGCGCCGCTATTCTTCGGTTTTACTCTCGACGCTTTAGCTATCATGTGAGTTTTCATAGCCCCTTTTTACTTAAATGTTTTTGGGGTGCAACATGTATCATGTTATCAAATTCTATTTTCACATGCGTATTCTATGTTCGATGATTACTTGAAACTTGTATGATTGTCTTGATTGTTTGGTTGAACGATGAACGATTGAACGATGGAACGATGAACGATTGAATGATGAACGTAATTATTAACATTAAACATGTCGGGGTTACGATAATAGATCTATTGGCCTGACAAGCCCACTTGGCCTCGCGTGTGGCGCCTTGTGATTGAAAGCCTAATTGTCAAGGGTTGGATTACGTTAACTTATCATTTTATCATTAATCATTTTTTTTTATCAATTATCATCTTATTTAATTTGTACGCATGCTTTTGAACGTTGTCACTAAACCTATGAATTCTCACCAACTATTTTTAGTTGACTCTTTTTGTAACATGTTGCAGGTAATGCGGTTTGATTTGGATATCATCACTTTAGGGTTGCATCGGCTTTAGAGAGACCTTATTAAATAATGAACCGTTATGCTTAGACTATGTTTTATGTTGTTTATCGTATGTTGTGACTTGGATGCTATGGTTTGTTTATTTGCTATGAAATGGGTAACTATTATGATTATCGCAACCTAATTTAGTGTTGTGAGCTTCTGGACAATCTTCGCGCCCCGACGTATTCAGTCGTCGGTTGGGGTGTGACATCAAAGCCTTAGATTACAAAAATAAAATAAAACAGATTAATATGGAGGTCGCCCAGGTTCGAACCTGCGACCTCCCGCTCACGAAACAAGACCCCGGCCACTAGGGCAGATGTTCTGATCGGTTATAAGTCGATCAGAAATGTTTTTATGTGGTGATGGAGATCAGAACTTGGTTTAGAAATAAAAACAGAAATTAAAAGAGGGCGGCGAGTATTGAACCCGCGACCTCTACATTCCGACACAGCGCATAGACCACTCGGCCAGCGCCCTGCTTGTGTCTGTTACCGAAACGAAATCCTTTTATTCATCAGCACATACCAGATAACATAGTGAAAGGAAAACAGAAGAAGAAAAAAACGCAGGGGACGAGTTTCGAACTCCCGTCCCTTGCCTAACAGCCCAGCGCTCAAACCAAACATGCCAGATTGGCGTCTGGTACATTAACCCGATCCCACACCTTATAACCCGTACCCGACCAACTTCATCTTCTTCATTCAAGAATTCCGGTGATCGGAACCCTAGCTCCGGTCACCGGAAAATCGCGAAACCCAAATAAAATGTATAAAAATGTGCGACTAGCACTCAGGGATAATTACCTTGAGTCGGAGATGAGAGATTGACGAGTTTGGACACCGAAACGGATCTCGAACTTTGAATACGAACACCGAGCACGCTAACGAAACTCAAATCGGTTTGCTCCTGGATACTCGTCGGGAACTCGCGATCACAGGGACGTATCAGACGATGGCTAGACAGTGGGAATTCTAGCCGGACTTCGAGTTCACCAGAAAATCTTAAAAAAAAGAAAATGAGAGAGGAAGGCAGAGAACGAGTGAACGTGTGTGAGGTTTCTGTTTTGTGAGCTTGTGCAAATGATATACACATATCATTGAAGAAAATTGATGGTCATTGAAGGCAATTAATAGTGCAAAACGGAAACCGACGAGTGATGGTGATGATCGGTTTCGACCGATTCTCAACTTCTTGAATTCACGTAAATGGTCATTAATTGACAATTGGTTATTGACATAATCAGTCCCTCCTGATTTACCTAATGAGGACCAAGTTTCGGTAATTACAGAACCAGTCCTCCACATTTTATTAAATGAGATGAAGTTTAGGAAGTGGCAGAAAGAGTCCCTCAAGTTATAAAAAGATTAACAATGCTAACGGACATAACGGAACGTTAACGAGGTTAACGGAAGGTGTTTTTAATGACGAATATATGATGAACGCCAAAATATATTAATCGTATAACGTTTATAAGAAAGTATGAATTTAAATGACTACATAAAATCATAGAAAATAATTTTCGATTCTCCATTTTAACTCTATGATTAATAACTTGTAATTAGAATTCTTAAATTACATAAAATCATAAATGTGATTAAATTATATATATTTATCACCTAAAATCATAGGGTATAATTGTCACATAAAATGACGCAATGTTCACATGAAATTGTAACGTATGATTTACATAAAATTATAGAATATCAAACGTCTAGACTTAAGTGCATGCTCGTATATTGATTACTACACAAAACCCTAATTGCTAAAGTCAACGCAGATAAGCACATAAATGTTCACACAACATTTAATACGTTTTACGTTCAGTTAATGTCAGAAAATGACCTGAAAAGTCGGATTGTCACAAAGATTGTTAAATTGATTTGATATCATTGTTAAGAAGTACGACAATTGTTAAATTGATTTGTTATCATTGATTTCACTGTCTTTTGTATTCACTGCTTTAAATTGAAGGTTTTTGTTGTAAACAGAGGTTTGTTGCGTTGTTCGTGAAGCGATTCCTATAAAATACAAGTTGCAAGGTTAGTTCCTTATCAATTATTTTTGTTAATGAAGTTTGACTTATTATGAATCATAGATAAATAGGTTTCGCTGATCATGTTTGTA
>JBCNJP010002926.1:0-11833 GCA_039602395.1 Deinandra increscens subsp. villosa | reverse complement strand
CGGTCAAGAGCCATACCACCATAATTGCTGTCACAAAATGCAAACAGATCAAAATTGGAATCTTTTGGATACCAAAGTCCAAGCCGAGGCTTGCCCTTTAAGTATCTAAAGATTCGTTTAACAGCAGAAAGATGAGAAAATTTAGGTTTGGACTGATATCGTGCGCACTGACACACAGCAAACATGATATCAGGCCGACTTGCCGTAAGATACATAAGTGACCCGATCATAGAGCGATACAGGTGCTCACTGACATCTTCCCCATCTTCGTCTGGAAGCAATCCAGGCCTGGAGGCCATTGGAGTAGCAATGGATTTGCAATCCTTCATGTCGTACTTCTCAAGAATTTCATCAACATACTTCCCTTGGTGGATAAGGATCCCATTCTCATCTTGCTTCACTTGCAATGCCAAAAAGAAATTCATCTCACCCTGTGCACTCATTTCAAACTTCTTTTTCATTACTTCTTCGAATTCTGTACACAGGTCTTCATTTGTTGCTCCGAAGATAATGTCATCGACATAGACCTGTACCATAATGAAATCATCGCCAACGCGCCTTCTGAACAAAGTCTGATCAATCACACCCCTTGTATATCCATTCTCTACCAAATGCTTTGTCAATGTATCATACCACGACCTGGGTGCCTGATGTAAGCCATAAAGAGCTCTGTCCAACCGATATACATGATCTGGATGTTTGTCATCAACAAACCCTGGAGGTTGAGCCACATACACTTCGTCCTCCATCTCTGCATACAAGAATGCTGTCTTTACGTCCATTTGACGCACTGTGAAATTCAAGTACGATGCCACAGCCAGAAAGATTCTAATGGCCTCAAGACGCGCTACAGGAGCATACACCTCATCATAATCAATACCTTCAACCTGCCGGTATCCTTGAACTATGAGCCTTGCCTTATTTCTAACAATTACCCCTGAATCATCCTTTTTATTCTTGTACAACCATCGAGTGGGGATAACTTTCTTCTCAGACGGTCGAGGAACCAGCTCCCAAACTCCCAATTTAGCAAACTGATTTAGTTCATCATGCATTGCTTCCACCCAATTCGGATCTTTCAGAGCCATAACAATGTTAGGAGGCTCAATCTGAGAAATAAAACAAGAAAACAAACACCTGTTAATATCTCCAGTCTGGCTTCTAGTAACTATCCCCGAATTGACTGATCCAATCACATTGCTCAACGGATGATCTCTATGAATTCTCAATTCTCCAATGTCCGGAACAGATGAATCTGTGGGCAAATTAACTTCTGCACTTGAATGTTTCTCTGGATCAACACCACCAATGGCATCAGCAATCACATCTTCAAACACCGCCCCTTCAACATTTTCTTTTGCTGTACTTGTTTCGGAAACAACCTCTTCATTCTTTTCCACTCCAGATGAACTTGGAAGATCAGATGAGTTAACTCCGTCAGGAGGATTCGAGGACAACACGTCAGCAACATTATTTTCTTCGTCAGGAAACATTTCCGACAAATGAAAAGGCTCAAACACCGCCCCATAGTTAAAAATCCAATCAGGCCCATTCCTCGCATCAGTGGGATTCTCTTCCATCCACTCCACATTCGTTGATTCAATAATCACTGAGGTCGTCTTATTGTACACACGATAAGCACTGCTTGCAGAGTAACCTACAAAATAACAATCATCAGCTTTAGCATCAAATTTACCTAAATCAGAAGAAATAAGAACAGTGCAAGGACATCCGAAAGCCCTGAAATGGCCCACTTTGGGCTTTTCATTGAAAAACGCCTCATAAGGTGTTTTTTGCAAGCGTTTGTTAATTAACACACGATTTTGCACATGACAGGCAGTGTTTATGGCCTCGGCCCAGAAGAAAATAGGAAGCTTCGAGTCAACCAGCATGGTTCGAGCAGCTTCAATGAGAGTACGATTCCTTCTTTCAGCCACTCCATTTTGCTGAGGAGTGTATGGAGCACTATATTGATGAGCTATTCCTTTTGAGTTGCAAAATTGATTCATATCTGCATTCTTGAATTCTGTGCCATTGTCACTTCGGATAGCTTTCACCTTCAAACCTGTCTGATTTTCAATAAGAATGATGAACCGCTTGATCAACTCTGGGGTCTCAAACTTGTTGCTCATGAAGAATACCCAAGTGTAACGTGAAAAGTCGTCAGTGATGACGAGGCAATATGAAAATTTGCTTACACTCTTTACCGACATGGGCCCAAATAAATCCATATGCAACAATTGAAGCACTGAAGAAATTGAATTGAACATTTTCGGTTTGTGGGGACGTTTGTGTTGCTTCCCCTTGGCACAGGCTCTACATTTTTCAATTGAGACGAAATCTGTAACGGGCAAATTTCGAACATGATCTCCTTTGGCTAATTTGTTCAGATTCTTCAAGTTTGCATGGCCCAAACGTCGGTGCCATAACAGTGCCAATTGTTCATTCGCCTTTGAGATTAAGCAAGCAGCATCTGAAGCAGGTGGACTATTCATATTGAGAACATACGAATTTCCTTTCCTAGGGGTTCGCAGCAATACCCATTCCTCGGGCACTTTAAAACCGGGACGCAGAATAATGCACTCATGCTCATTGAAAAGCACTGGAAATCTTCTGTCACATATCTGAGACACACTGAGCAGACTGTGATTTAATTCTTGAACATAATACACATCCGAAAAGCTGAGACAACCATTCTTTACAGTTCCTTTCTTTGTGATCTGTCCACCATTAGCTCCCGCAAAAGATACATATCCACCATTGAATTCATGTACGTCTTGCAACAAGGATATGTCTCCGGTCATGTGCCTGGTACAACCACTATCAACATACCAGAGATTGTTGACAGTCCTCCTTGATTGTACCTGCACGCCATGCGGGATCAGTTAGAAGTGCGTACCCAAACCTTAGCACAGTTGGGTACCTTTTTAATCATTTTCCCTTTACCAAAACCAGTTTCATCTGTTTGACCTTGTTTTGGTCTCCAAACAGCAATAGATTTATGATTTCTTTGAAGATTATTCGGAGATGGTGAAACTTTAAATCTTTCAGGCTTCTTGTTGCTCAGAAAGTTTTGTTTTGCCTGATTCTGACGAAAACGATTTTTCGAAAATTTGTGTGTCTTATGATACACACCTTTTTGTACGAAAACATGATCTTTTGTCTTGTCAACATTCCAAAAATTGTCAGATTGTTTAGTTTTAGATGAAACATGGAGCTGGGCCTTAGAGTTGTGTCTCTTCATTGGCCTAGTTTCATGCTTCCCCTCAAACAAACCTCTCTGGTATTTTGCAGTCTCCCTGTTACTCATGTCATTCATGGGTTTACCTCTGCGCTGAGATTGAGGAATGTAAGGTTCAAATGGTCGATTTAAGCAAGTAGCAGCGAAATGACCTGGTTTACCGCAGTTAAAACAATTTAATTTTCTAGGTCCATTCACACTGCTACATACAAATGATCTCCTTGGATATGATGATTTCCAGGATGGTTTGTCATCCCATTTGTGCAATTTGAACTTATTTTCCTCAGTTTGTGTCAATAAACAAAATTGGTCACCCTTTACCTCTTTTGGTCTATTAAAAGCAGTCACAATCTGAGGAAACGGGACGAAATCATTTGGACGGGATTTACGCATATCATCAACATTCAACACACGTAATTTAGAATCAACATTTTCACCACAAAAAACATCATTCAATGTGTCAGAATTCGACTTGTCAGTTTTAGTTTTATCTGACTTATTAGACTCAACCACAGAAACAGATTCAAAAACATTGTTCTTAATTAAACTTGACTCAAACGGAACAGACTTGTGACACTCTTCAACCCATTTGCATTCAAAATCTTTTCCAGAAATATCCTTAATTTTTACTTTATCTGCACAAGAAACAGAAAAGTTAGAACACGGAATTTCAACCTTTGGGGCAACAATTGTTGTTTCAACCTCTTTATTACTTGTGTCCATCAAAGAACCTATCCTAGAGGCATTCATTCGATCGATCTCCTCCTGAGTTCTAGGAGATACACCAACAAGCACGCTATCTACAGGTGGAGCAACAACTTTATAATCTTTTTCCTCAAACAACTCTTCAACAATATCTCTAGGCATAGGGGGAGGCACATTATTCCTATCTAGCTTAGAGTTATCTGTTCCTATACCGGACTTATCTCTCTCATGTCTCCCTTGAACAATTGCTACAGAAAGACCCTTACTTTGTTCCAACATTCGTTGACTTTGAGCTTTATTGGTCTCATATTTAACTGTTAATTCCTCATGTTTTTGTTGCAATTCTCCTAGATCTTGCTTTAATTTAGCTATTTCAGTTTTGGCACGTTCATAAAGTATAGATTTTTCTGTAGCAAGTTCATGGTATTTCTTAATGTCTTCTAGCTGGGCCTTTACCTTTTCCTCACTCTTAGTCAATCTACTTCTAAAGGAATTCTTAGCACAATTTGCTTCCAACAACAAGATTTCATTATTAACACGAATTTCTTTCAGATTTTGAATTAAATTAGCACAAGAAGGGTTAGAGCATACCGGAGCGTCTTTGTCATTAGTTTCTGCCATGAATGCATGATTCTCATACTCTTCTTGCACCTGTGCTTGAAATGCATGAGGTGCCAAGCTTAAGTCCTTCATTTGATCACTCCAGTCATAACCTCCTGATTCTTGAGCCACCAGAGCCTGACTTTTCTCTGCCGATTTCTTTTCTTTACCTGCATTCTTCTCATCGATTTTCTCCTTTCTAGGCTTAGTGCACTCCCTGGCAAAATGACCATATTCATCACAATTATAGCATCGCAACCTTGACTTATCAAACCCCATCTTGATCTTGTTTTGGTCCTGCCACACATTTTTACCAGTCTTTGCCATGAACTTCTTGGCTCTGAACACAGACATTGCCATTTGCCAGGACACGTCTAACATTTCAACATCCTCTGGATTGATTTGATTGAGCTCGTCAGACAGCATCTCTGAAGGTACTAGCTTTCCAGCAACTAAAGCTTGGTAACATGCCATAAAGCCTGCACCCATTGCAAAATTAGGATCAGTTGCAACACTTGAAGCATTTTCATTTATTCCAGATGATGAACTGGTTGCAGAAGCATGAGCCACAGAAGCTGAAGTCTTCATGTCTGGTACACCGGGCTTCTGTTCAGAAATAAGTGCCTGATTTACTTGACCCGCCAGACTCATACTACTGATGTGATTCAATGCTCTTTGTTTGTCATCGAGGGCTTTGGATCTTAACTTAGCAACAAGTTCAGCTAAAGACAGTTCTCTTAAGTTCACGGTGTTTTTGATAATTGATATATTCATGTCCCAACTCTTTGGTAAGCTGTTTAGCAGTTTCAGATTTTGTTCAAATCCAGTGGGTTCTATTTTCTCATTGCTCATTTCAGTGATCAGTGTGATGAATCGTTGAATTTGAGCTTCAAGATTTTCTCCCATCACATGA
This sequence comes from Deinandra increscens subsp. villosa, assembly GCA_039602395.1. NCBI lineage: Eukaryota > Viridiplantae > Streptophyta > Magnoliopsida > Asterales > Asteraceae > Deinandra > Deinandra increscens. The sequence goes on along the minus strand of JBCNJP010002926.1, from coordinate 6,374 downwards.
TTAAACATGTTGAATCTCTGCTTGAGTATTTCTTGCCGACTTGCTTTCATATCTTCATTTCCTTCATAAGCTTTCACTAGAGCATCCCACAAAGCCTTTGCATTTTGGTATTTTCTGAAGGCTTGAGCAATTTCAGGAGACAGGGCCATTGTCATAATGGCATAAGCCTTTTCATCTTTAGTCAGTCTGTCCCAATCAGCATCATCATACTCATGCACCGTTTTATTCTGTCCATCTTTAGTTCCTCCAGAGTGCTTAGGTGTAAACGGTCCTGCCTCGACTGCTCTCCAGAGCCTGTAGTCCACACACTTCAGATGATTTATGAAGCGGTATTTCCAGTTTTGAAAGTTATCGGGAGACATCAGTCTGGGAGGACGAGTTGTAGTTCCAATTTCTGCATCAAGTCTTTGATACACAGAAGTCTCAACATTTCCCATATCATACTCCATCACTGTAACACAAAAAGATACGATCAAAATTGCTAAGGGAAATCCCAATCGAGAACTAATTGCCCAACCAAGAACACGATCGCGAACCAACGACACGATCGAGAACTGCCAAATGAGTATCGAGAACTGCCAAACGAGAACTCGATCGAGAAATGCTGAGTCTATCGAGAACCTCTGATCCGATCGAGAACTATGTGATCGAGAACCTCTGATCCGATCGAGAACTGTGTGATCGAGAACCTCTGATCTGATCGAGAACTGTGAGATCGAGAATCGAACACTCGATCGAGATCTTCAAACTTGCTCTCCAAGACGAGATCTTGACAGCTGCAAATCGAATACTTTCCGAAAATACTGATGTGATCGAGAATCAAACCCTCCAGTCGAGTTTCTGGGAGACGAGTTGAGGAACACGATCGAGTACCAACAAACTCGATCGAGAACTGTAGTCGAGAACCTGCAACTCGATCGGGAACCACCTGCAATTCCACGAAACACACCAAGAACGAATTTCTGCACACAAACTCAGCAAGTTAGTCACGAAAAATTGTATACTCAGTTCCTCCTTATGATCGAGAACCACTCGTTTTTAGCGCAACACCTGTCAACCTTCAACAACACGGTTAGAACAACTTGACACGATATCGTGCGAGCCACGAAACTCACGTTTCTTGGCTCTGATACCAATTGTAAGTCCCAAATCCTCAGAACGTTACACGATATCAAACACTGAACCGTGCCGAATCCGGTTTAGTTTGTGTCAAGTAGAAGAAAACGATAAAGTAATATGAATCAAACAAACAATGATGATCAAAACACTTACTATTCAAGTCGATTGTTGAATGATTACAATGAAATCACAATATCGAATTTCTCCTAAACCGTAGCCTCCCTAATCTCCTTCTGCGATCATCACCTTAATCACCTAGAGTGATTAGGTTTATATACTAGTTACCAAAATACTCCTAGAATTCGGTCCAAGCCCTAACCGATTACACCCTTAGCCCATTCAAAAGCCCAACAAACTATATTAACAAACTAAGCCTAATGTACAAGCCTTCTACAAAATAGATCCTTACACAAGGCCAACAAAGACTTTATGGAAGACACCGGGTGACCCGACGCTGTTGAATCGGGTTGATCCCAAAGCAACTAATGTTTTACTTGGTGTCAGCAGGTATTTCATGAAAACCTATCGGTAATTGAAAGATTGCTGGTGGTGGAATATCTATGTTTAACTAAAACTGCATTACCAAATGAAAATCCATGTTTTCAAAATGCTAAACTGCAAGTATCCTGTTGGTTGATCAATTTTCTTTCATTTTTCACTTCGTCTCATTTTGAGGGAGAGTTGTTTGTCCGAAAATTGAAAAATACAGAAATAGTCTGTCGTTTTTCAAATGGTAAAAATAAAAATCTAAAAATAGAGTTTTTCATTTTTAGGGGGAGAAAATTTGAAAAGAAAAAAATATTGAAAAATGAGAAATTGTATCCGACATGATTGGAAAATGATGGTACATTGGCTGACGTTGTCTGACTTATGTATAAACTAGATGAAAAGCCATAGACCATTGTTCGATGTGCAAGATAGGCTCGGCAAATCAAAAAATATTCAAATGTGATATACACTAAATATGATGTTTGACCTAGTGGTCAAAATCTTGATGCGTATTTCAAGATATATCAATAAAAAGGTTATGGAAAAGAAAAATAAGAAGTCATTGTGTTACATGTGTTCATTTTGCAAAGATTTAAACTTGTTTGATTTTCTTTAGTTTGTCAAGTAATCGGCCTTTCTCTGCGTATCGCATGATCGACCTAATTGGTGTTCACTTGAGGTTCTGCTTTATTTTCTTGGTGTTTCGTATAACTCAACGGACTTTCTCTGCGTGTACGTGAGTACTGACCTGATTGTTGTTGGGTTATACAATTTCAACTTTTTTTTGTTTTTTCTTATTTTGTTAAATCAGAGGCCTTATCTGCGTATCAAAAGATCGACCATAAGGTAGACGATTTAACGTTCTTATTTCTTTTTGCATGGAATACAGTTGACTATATCATGAATACAATCACTACCTGTTAAATCACAAGTGAAATCACAAAATGTGATTAGCAAAGCATATCTGAATATGTGACATCCGAGAATTTCAAGGTTTACTTCCGTTAGACAATTCCGTTAGTTACGTTATAAGTATTAACTTAGTAACTAATGCATAACTAGGCCGAATACGTCCACGACCTTTGGTTGATCACCGAACCCGCCCATATGTGCTATGTCTTCATTTATTAATGTCATTATGTGCAATGTGATTTAAACGCATGATTTAATATTATGAATAGCATGACAAATTGTAAATCCTTGATTATGTGAAAATTGCCTAAGTTGTGCAGCCAGCGAAACTACCGGGCGAAACTGTAGTGTCGCCCGGTAGCCAGCTAAGTTAATCAGTTAAAACGTGACCAGAGCTAGTTTCGCCTGGCCAGCGAAACTGCCAGCGAAACTAGCCTCTGATATAAATAATCTTAATAAACCCTAGTTCTCCTATTTGCCTCATTTACACAAAACACAGACACTCTTCTCTGGAGATCTGGTCAGCTGAAAACCATCAAGAAAACCAAGATCTCAGCCTCAAGACAACATCCATTCGATTCCCTGATCGAATCGTGAGTCCCAAAACCTTCATTTATGCCATTTCTATGTGTTTTCTATGTGTTTCTTCATAAAGCATGCTTAAACCTTCATGATATTGTTAGATCTTCTGTAGGAATGCTTAGGAATGTTAGATCTGTTATAAAGTTTGCAACTTTACGTATGAAATCCATCCATGATGAATTTATGCAATTTTAGTCATTTTAGGGTTTTAAATGCATTTTGGTGATTTGATGATAAAAACCTGTGATTAAGGTGTTAAAGCTTACTGATTTATGATGGTAAATGGTTATGTATGCTAGATAATGAATTGCATGTAATATGGAAGCTGTTAGATTGATTTTTAGGCTGATTTATGTGTTTTTCGCGACCAGCGAAACTGTGTTGTTCTCTGGGCGAAACTATGTAGCGAAACTATGCCTATCTCCTTCCAGCGACACTATGCAGCGAAGCTGCAGTGTCGCCGGGTAAACCAACCAGACCAGCTCGAGCGAATCTACCGAGCGAAATTCCCTGAACGAAAGTTCAAACCAGTTTCGGGCGAAACTAGGCTAGCGAAACTGTGCCAACAGTTTCGAGCGAAACTAGCCTAGCGAAACTGTGTCATCGGGTATTGCCTAGCGAAAGTGCTGCCCGTGCACACAGCGAAACTGACTAGCGAAACTGCTAGCGAGACTGAGACCAGAATCCAAACTTGTACAATTTGCTTGAATGTTATGCCATGACTTACATGATTATGCCATGATGATACTTGCTTTGACTTCTGATGTATATGTGAACCCTTGTTTATGATCAACCATCGGTGTCGTGTGTCTGTATGTCGAGTCATAGTTCCAACGTGCTATGTTATGGGCCATAGTGACGTTAAGTAGAGATTAGACACAAAACTAATACTTAAGACCTAAACGTGTTCATAGGTCTTCGATAAGCAATACTCGGATTATTAGCAAGTGTAGCAGTGCAACCAAAGGTGAGTGTCACTAACCCGATTACCGTGAACCCGTTTGGGTCACACCGAACAACTAAAAGTAAAACAATGCTGACAAACTCGAGAGTGCTAGGCACCTCCCTGATAAACTTGAAAACTTGGAGTGCTCGGCACCCACTTGATGAACTTGAAGTGCTTTATGGGAAGCACTTGTGAAATACTTAAACAACTATTTCTGAAACAAAACTGAAAACACTTTTGAGATTCATGAGAATCCAGTAAACCTTTTTAATATGGCTAGTGTAGGTTAAAGTATAAACCACATGATATCACATGATTTCTAAGGATGCCTTGAAAACTTAAAAGTCCTCAACTAAATTGTACCATTAATTGTAAAGCGAGGGGATGTTGGGTAGATCTACTGGAGTTTGACAAACTCCGCCCCGTGGCACGGGGAGTGCACGGAGGTACAATATTAGCCTATCTGACCGTGATCCCGAGAGGACACGGGGGAGGCAAAACCGCGATGACGTAGGTCCGCAGTACTGATGGCACGGCCACTACAATAATTTATGGTCAGCATTGGTACAAACTTCCTTAGTGCATGGAACAACGGATTAGCTACCCGCGATATCGGTTGAGCACTTTAACTATACAAGACTAGTACATACCCGATAACGTAGGTTACGGACAATACTTTTACTAAACCACAATAATGTGACTTCGATTATCACAAGCATTGCTTTTCACAAATAAATTGTAAGTAAGAATACGTTTACACGATTATGATTTATGAGACCGGGCCGCTGCATGACAAGCCCACTATGAACTCACCAACCGTTAGGTTGACACTTGCGTGGTTTAAACTTTTGCAGATCGCTAAGGAGTATCCGGAGCGGGTTGGCATGGCACTTGAAGATTTCTTATTTTAAACTTAAACTTGGGAATTTAATAACAATTCATGTTTTGTAATTTAAAGCACGTGGTTAGTGCTAAGATACTTATGTTTATTTTCCGCTGCGTACCTTTGAAAACTGTTTTTGGTTATGAACATTTGGACTTTACTCTGATTCGTTTAGTATTTGTAACTAATGGTTGTGGTCCTGGTCTAGTCGCACCCCTTAACGGTATAAACTCCGTCAGTGGCTAATTTGGGGGTGTGACAGAATATGTCTGATAGTGTGGGTACGCTGGTCAAAACAAATCTAAACAATACCTTAACATATCCAGATGTTATGAGTATGATTATGCCTGAGTTTAAATCTGCACAGATTATATCTGCAATCGTCATGGCTTATGTGCTACAATAACTAAAACTGAAGTGTAGTTCAGCACATTATGGCCAATATGATCCCAAGTCGTGATGTTTCTCGCAAAAGACAAAAATAGTGTCTGATTCTGTATTGCATTTACATGTGGGCAAAGGGTGACACGGCCACATTAAAATTTCAAAAGTGTGGCCTTTGGTATTATATGGTCACATATATTTGTAGTTTAGCCACATATATTAGAAAAGAAAGTGGCCAAAGGGTTGTTGAAATCAGATATTGTATCCCAATGCGTGGCCAAAGGGTGGCAACGACCACGTTAAAATATCAAAAGTGTGGCTTTTGGTATTATATGGTGACATATTTTTGTGTTAGCTGCATATATTAGAGAGAAAAAAAGTTGCCAAAGGGTAGTTGAAATCAGATATTTTGTCCGAATACACGTGGCCAAAGGGTGGCAGCGACCACGTTAAAATATAAAAAGTGTGGCCTTTGGTATTATGTGGTCACATATATTTATGTTTCATATATATATAATCAAGCAATTATAGATTCATCAAATTTTGTTTTTATTAATTACAATTAGTTAAACTGCATATTAATTAATTAATATATATATATATATATATATATATATATATATATTTCTATGACAAACATTAATATCATATTATAATTAATACATACACTAATCAAACAGTAATTTCTATAATAGTTATAATATATTTGTCTTCGTCTGGCTTCTTGTAAGTTTTTTGATCGTCTCTTTATTCAGATTGTTTGATGCTACATATAGTACCTTCAGCTTCGTTTTCTCATTATTTACCTTGAGTAACTAAACATGACAAATAAAACCGATCATATATATATATATATATATATATATATATATATATATATATATAGAGTTGATTAAAGTGGATACGATTAATATAGTAATTACCAATGGAAGAAACCTGTGATTCTAATGTCATATTATCAGCAATGATCATTTGGTCGTTCAGCCATGCTATAATACACTTATTGTACCCTGCCACCTCCTTAACTGTTGTCAAACCATCTACTTGGTATGGTAAAAA
>JBCNJP010002923.1:0-43433 GCA_039602395.1 Deinandra increscens subsp. villosa | reverse complement strand
ATGATTATAATGCATTGATGTTTGCATTAGTATCTTCATACTTTGGTGTTATCACTGGTTCTGTGAGTAACGCTGAGTTAGCAAATGAAGATTATGATCAAATTGATTATGATCATTTGGAGGAAATGGATCTCAATTGGCAATATGCTATGTTGGTTCGACGAACGAAGAAAATTTTCAACAGAACTGGGAAGAAGAGATTGAATCAGGAAGGTAAGATTGGTTTGGATAAATCGAAGATGAAATGTTATAAGTGTTCAAACTATGGTCACTTTGCTCGAGAATGTTCAAGTTCTACAGAAAGTAAATTGAAAACTGGTCAGCATGCACATTTATTTTTTCATCCATCCGATAAAGCTGAAAAGGTTGATCAGCAATCTGCTACTCTTGTTCATGATTGGACCAATAATTTTCCACATTCAAGTGAATTTGCATGGAATGGAGATACTGAAGCTAAGAAGAATCATACTCCAATTTCAATTGCTTTAACTGTTCGTCATGATGATAATGATAGTCTTCTGACTGATTCTGATTCTTATTCAAGTGCATCTTTGGTTCACGAAGATCAACCTAACATTTCTGATAGTTCAAAGGTTGAAGAATTTAAATGTTTTAAATGTGAAAAATTGCTTCAGGAGATTGCAAGTTTTGAACAAAGTCATCAAATTTCAAATGAAGAAATTGTGGTGTTAAAGAAAGAATTGGAGGATTTTCAAAAGAAATATTATGAGTTGGTTCATATTCATGAAGATGTTTTAAAGGAAAAAGCTCAATTGGTTGAAGATTGTGAGAAAGCCAAAGCTGAAGCATTAGATACCGGGCAAGATTTTGAGAACTTATTTGAGAAAAGTTTTCCGGTTCAGCAAAAATATGAAGAAGCTACGGTTCTTATTGCTAAAACTGCTGTTACCGTTGAGAGGCTTCAAAATAAGATTTCTATGCTTCAAGATGAGAATGTTCTTTATAGAGACAAGAATGAAGTATTAAATAAAGATGTTGAGATCTATAAACAAAAGAGAGAGAGAGTGTTCTTCAAGAACTGTTTGCAGAGTGTGAGATCAGAAAGTTACAGACTTATGAATATGATGATCTCAATGCAAAGTTCATTAAGTCACAACAATAGGTGTTTGATGGTCAACAGAAAATTAATGACTTGAAACTGGAGATTTTGGAATTGAAAAGACAAGTTAAGAATTGCAATTTGTCACCAACAATGCTCAACTTCCTATACAAGCAAGATCAGAGTTCAGAAGGTTCTAAGCAGGATGCTGTTCACTTGGTACCTCAACCATGGATTTAATTGAAGTTACTGCTGCTCAGATTGATCCAAAAGATGATTTGCATGATTATTCCAAGTTTGTCACTCCATCCAAGAAGAACAAGTCCAAGTCTAAGAAAACGGAAAAGCCTTTGGGTGAAGCTCCCAAGTTTGTTTCAAAGTTTGTATTACTGGAAAATGAGAAGGTGTTTGATAAGGTTGTTTCAAGTTCTTCATCTGCAACCGAAGAGGACACCGTTTTGATTGAAAAGAACAAGCTGAAGGATATCAAAGCCAAATTTACTCGTGAAGCTAAGTCAAGAAGTGCTTCAGGTTCTTCTTCAATTTCTTCAAAGGTTTCAGGTTCCAAACACAAAGGTCTGGGTTATGAAGTGAAAGAAGATCCAGTTCAAGTAAAGAAACCGGTGAAAGCTGACAAGGTTGTTAAAGCTAAAGTTGCAAAGAAATCACCATCTCAGAAGGAATTTACTTATTATTCTGGAAGATCATCATCTTCAAGGAGTCCATCTCCTAGGTATGATTCTTCTGATGGTTTCTTTGATAACTTTGATTCTGAACATTCTTCTGATTCTCAAAAATCAAAACCATTTTCAAACAATTTTAGAGAAAGACTTTGTTATGTATGTCGTCAACCAGGACATCTAGCTACTGATTGTCCGACGACTGCATATATCCACAAAACTGCAAAGTATGTGGATAACAAAGGTCAGCTTTTTGATGAACCATCGTCCCCAAAGCTTAAGTCAACTTGTAAATCGTCTTGGTCTAATCCACGTACGTCGGTTGAATATGATTCTGGTTCTGATAAAAAATTAAACATGTTAGAAATCTGGAAGCCAAAAGTTGTTTCCAAGGCCAACAAGGACATTGTGGAAGACACCGGGCGACCCGACGATATTGAATCGGGTCAATCCCAGCACAACTAATGTTTTATTTGGTGTCCAGCAGGTGTTTCAGGAAGACCTTCGGTGATTGAAAAATTGATGTTTGTGAAAATATCTGTTATAATTATATTGAATTTCAAAATCAATTTTTGTTTTTCAAAAAGGCTAAACTGCTAGTATTCGTGTTGGTTGATCAATTTTTCTTGTTTTTCACTTCGTCTCATTCTGAGGGGGAGTTTGTTTTTGCCAAAATACAAAAATAGTGTGTTGTTTTTCAAATCGTAAAAATGAAAATCTATAAATAGAGTTGTCATTTTTAGGGGGAGAAATTTGGAAAAGACAAAAAACAATGAAAAATGCAAAAATCCAAAAACATTGAAAAATGAGAAATTGTATCTGACGTGTTTGGGAAATGATGGTACATTGGCTGACATTGTCTGACTCATGGATAAAGTAGATGAACAAGCCATAAGACCATTTGATCGATGTGTAAGGTAGGCTCGGCAAATCAGAAAGTATACAAATGTGATATACACTAAATCTGATGCTTGACCTAGTGGACAACATCTTGATACGTATCTCATGATATATCAAGAAAAAGATATGTGAAAAATAAAATGAGTAGTCACTATGTATACATGTGTTCATTTTGCAAAGATTTAAACTTGTTTGATTTTCTTTATTTTGTCAAACGATCAGACTTTCTCTGCGTGTCGAAAGACCGACCTGATTGTTGTTCGTTTGACGTTCTGCTTTATTTTCTTTGGTGTTTCGTATAACTCATCGGACTTTCTTTGTGTGTACGTGAGTACCGACCTGATTGTTGTTGAGTTATACAATTTCAACTTGTTTTATTTTCTTTTTTTGTTAAATCCGAGGCCTTATCTGCGTATCGAAAGATCGACCTTAAGGTAGACGATTTAACGTTCTTATTTCTTTTTGCATGAAACACAGTTGACTATATCATGAATATAATCATTATGTGATTAATATCACAAGTGAAATCACAAAATGTGATAAGCAAAACATATATGAGTATGTCTGATAGTGTGGGGTACACTGGTCAATGCAAACTTAATCAATACCTTAACATATCCAAGTGTTATGAGTATGATTTTGTCAGGGTTTTAAAGTTAGACAAATTATATCTGCAATCGGCATGGCTTATGTGCTTCAATAATTAAAATTGAAGTGTAGTTCAGCATGTTATTACCAATATGATCCCAAGTTGTGATCTTTCTCACAAAAGACAAAAATAGTGTTTAATTCTGTAATGTCTTTACTTTTCTTATCAGAAAATACCAAAAAGATTTTAGGTGTGTTTTGATATAAAGTTTCTAAAAGCCAAAAAGATTTTGTTTCTGATTTGTTTTCGATTGATCAACACAAAATACGAAATCAGTTTCAAAACCAAAATATCTTGGAGTCTCGAAGAGACATTTTGCACCAAGATTATTTATGTTGGCAGGTTTCTAAGTGGAAAGAGTACATCACAACTTCAAGTCTTCTGAAGTTTGTTGATAAAGAGATTTACATACGATGCAATATCAAGTATTCAAGATTAAGCTCATCGTCAAGATTGAGGAAGAGTTTAATTGAAGATACAAGATACAAATTTGAATAGAGAAGATGATACTGCACATGCCGAGGGGGAGTTTGTTGATACATAGTCCTTGATCGTCATGTGAAGTATCGAATACAAGATGGATCACACAAGATAGCTGAGGTCCGAACTCCCAGCGAACCTGGAGTTCGGACAGCTCCGAGCTTGTGGCCGAACTTGAGGTTCAGCCAGTCGTTTTTCAGCTTGTATAAATAGTTGTGTCTTGTGTTGTATTCAGTAACAGTCTAAGCTTCCGTGTCATACACTCTGATTGTACTCTGTGGTCTCTATGGTTAATACAAAGCTCATTTGTATTTACTCTTTGTGTTCATTTTGTATTTCATTGATTTCATATCGACTAAGTAGAAGATCCGTACGCTCACAAACTTTCAGTTGTGTGTTGACGTCCATCTCTTCTAGATCATCAGCACTGAAGCATTCTAGATCTGATCTAGTGAGCCCATTCTGACTGTTATCTGCAATATGAGCAAAGTTGGTATAAAAGAGAGGCATGATTTCCTTACCTCTTGGTGATGTAGGATAAGTGATCAAAGGAGCTTGTTCACTGTAGTGACTTCTATCTTCATGAGCAGTGATAAGTGCAGTAGATTTTGGAATGGTTAAGTTCAGTGGTTTGTTCAGAATACCAGATTTTTCATTTATTTCCATTTATTTCCATTTCATGTACACTGAGCATTCCATGAAATTCACTCAACTTTAAAGTTTTTAGATCCTTGTTATACTTGATGCTTACAGTATATACTGTCCAGACATCAGGATGTGATCTTAGAAACTTTCTAATCACATCGCCATTTTCCATCTTCACATCATTTCCCTGTAATTCATCAAGAAGTTGAATAAAACGTAGATATTGAGCATTCATACTTTCACCATTTTTGTGAGAAAAAATTTCATATCTTTGTTTCAGAACATCTTACTTATTTTCTTTAACTTCATCAATTCCTTCGTACATTTCCTTTAAAAGCTTTCCATAAATCAAAAGCAGTTTTGCAATTTTTGAAACCTACGAGAACAGAGTTTGGAAGTACTGCTTGTAATGCCCATAGAGCTTTATGATCTCCTCAACCAACTTGTTTTGTCACACCCCCAAAATACCACTAACGGAGTTTATACCGTTAAGGGGCGCGACTAGACCAGGATCCACAACCATAGTTACAAATACTAAACGAATCAGGGTTAGTTCAAACACAAGTTATAAATCAAAGTCTTAAATTACATACGCAGCGGAAAAATAATTGTCCTTAGCACTAACCACGTGCTTTACATAAATGTTGTTTTAAATCCCCAATTTAGTTTAAATAAAAGTAAACGTCTTCTGTGCCATGCCAACCTCCAGCGGATACTCCTTAGCGATCTGCAAAAGTTTAAACCACGCAAGTGTCAACCTAACGGTTGGTGAGTTCACAGTGGGCTTGTCATGCATTGGCCCGATCTCATAATCATAATTCGTGTCAAGATATACTTACAAGTTATTTATTTGTGAAAAGCAATGCTCGTAATTAATTCTCAGTTTATAAATGGTTTGTCCGTGACCTACGTCATCGGGTATGTACTAGTTCCGTAAAGTTAAAGGACTCAACCGATATCGCGGGTAGCTAATCCGTTGTTCCATGCTCTAAGGAAGTTTGTACCAAAGCTGACTTATTTTGTGGGGGCCGAGCCATCCCGTACGGTGCGGACATACGTCATCGCGGTTTTTGCCTCCCCCGTGTCCTCTCGGGACCACGGTCAAATAGGCTGATATTGTTCCTCCGTGCACTCCGCGTGCCACGGGGCGGAGTTTGTCAAACTCCAGTAGATCTACCCAACATCCCCTCGCTTTCACAAATTAATGGCACAATTTAAGTTGAGGACTTTTAAGTTATAAGGCATCCTTAGAAAACATGTGATATCATATGGTTCGGACTTTAACCTACACTAGCCATATTAAAACGTTTTCAGTTTTGTTCCAGAAAAATAGTTTGTTTGTAGTCCACAAGTGTTTCCCATAAAACACTTCAGTTCATCAAGTGGGTGCCGAGCATCCCGAGTTCTCTTGTTCATTGGTAGGTGCATAGCACTCTAGAGTTTATCAGCATTGTTTTTCGTTGAGTTATTCGGTGTGGCCCAAACGGACTCACGGTAAGCGGGTTAGTGACACTCACCTTTGGTTGCACTGCTACACTTCAAGTGATCCAAATATTGTTGTTTAATGAAGACCTAGAACACGTTTAGGTCTTAAGTATTAGTTTCGTGTCTAATCTTTACTTAACGTCACTATGGCCCATAACATAGCACGTTGCAACTATGACTCGACATACCGACACACGACACCAATGGTTGATCATAAACAAGGGTTCATATAAATCAGATATCAAACATGTTTCATCATGGCATAATCATGTAAGTCATGGCATAACACTTAAGCAAATTTCACAAGTTTGGTTTTTAGGTCAGGTCTTAGTTTCGCTAGCATAGTTTCGCTAGGCAGTTTCGCTAGGTGCACGGGCAGCACTTTCGCTAGGCAATGCCCGGTGACACAGTTTCGCTAGGCTAGTTTCGCCCGAAACTGCTGACGCAGTTTCGCTAGCCTAGTTTCGCAGCGAAACTGGTTTGAACTTTCGTTCAGGTATTTCGCTCAGTAGTTTCGCTCGAGCTGGTCTGGTCAGGTTTCCCGGCGACACTATAGTTTCGCTGGTCAGTGCCGCTGGAAGGAGATATAATTTCGCTACTTAGTTTCGCCCAGAGAACAGACAGTTTCGCTGGTCGCGAAAAACATACGGATTTGCCTAAAAATCAACCTAACAGCTTCTGATCTTACATGCAATTCATTATCTAGCATACATAGGCATTTACCAACATAAATCAAGCAGCTTTAACACGTTTAACATGCATTTTAATCATCAAATCTCTAAAAACACTTCTAAACCCTAAAATGGCCAAAATTGCATAAATCATCATCATGGTTTGTTTTTAAACGTAAAGTTGCTGACTTTATGGTAGATCTAGCATCCCTAAGCACTATCTCAGAAGCATACAAGTTTTCATGAAAGTTTGAGCATACTTTATAAAGAAACACATAGAAGAAGCAAGAAAACATAGTTTTGGGACTCACGGTTGGTTCTAGGATCGATAGATGAGATGAGGTGATGGTCTTGAGGCTGAGGTCTCGGTTTCTTGATGGTTTTCTCGGCTGACCAGTTTCCAGAGAATTGTGTGTGTGTGTTTGTGATGAAATGAGGCAAATGGAGAAACTAGGGTTTATTAAGTTTATTTATATCAGAGGCTAGTTTCGCTGGCAGTTTCGCTGGCCAGGCGAAACTAGCTCTGGTCTCGGGTATATTGATCAGTCTAGCCTGCTACCGGGCGAATCTGTAGTTTCGCTCAGTAGTTTCGCTGACTACCAAATTTAGGCAATTTTCACATAATCAAGTATTTACAATTAATCATGCTATTCACAATAATAAGTCATGTATTTAAATCACATTGCACATAAAGACAATCAATGATGAACACATAACACATATGGACGGGTTCGGTGATCAACCAAAGGTCGTGGACGTATTCGACCTAGTTATGCATTAGCTACTAAGTTAACACTTATAACGTAACTAACGGGTTTGTCTAACGGAAGTTAACCTTGAAATTCTCGGGCGTCACATCATTCCCCTGAAATTGGAATTTTCGTCCCGAAAATTATTCTTGTGTCGTAGCGTTCGCAGCATCAGCTGTCGTCGTTGCCATCGTTGCTGGGGAAAGAAAGCAAAAGTTTTAGGGTTGTCACATCCTCCTTCCGTTAAGGAATTTTGGTCCCCAAAATTAAATCATACCTTGAGTTTCCGTGGACGTTTGCTCGAACAAGTGAGGATACTTTTTCTTCATTTGATCCTCTCGCTCCCAAGTATATTCAGGTCCACGCCTTGAGTTCCATCGCACCTTGACGATCGGAATCTTGCTACGTTTGAGGGCTTTTTCCTCGCGTCCCATGATTTCTACTGGTTGCTCGATAAATCTCAGATGTTCGTCAATTTCCAATTCCTCCAAGGGAATTATTTCGATGTCTTCAGCCAGACATTTCTTTAGATTGGAAACGTGAAACACGTTGTGAACTCCATCGAGTTCAGCAGGGAGTTGCAATCGATAGGCCACCGGGCCTACTTCCCCAATAATTTCAAACGGACCGATGTAGCGAGGATTTAATTTTCCACGCTTCCCGAAGCGTATCACTCCCTTCCAGGGAGATACCTTCAACAATACTTTGTCACCCACCTCAAACTTTAGAGGTTTTTGGCGTTTGTCGGCGTAACTCTTTTGTCGATCACGCGCTGCAGCTAGCCGTTGCCTGATTTGAATAATTCGCTCGGTCATATCATGGATGACTTCCGGTCCAGTAAGTCCTTTCTCACCCGTTTCAGCCCAACACACGGGCGATCTACATTTTCTGCCATAAAGTGCTTCAAAAGGTGCAACACCTATACTTGAATGATAACTATTGTTGTAAGAGAACTCCACCAGTGGAAGGTGAGTCTCCCAATCTTTCCCAAAGTCAAGGACGCAAGCTCGGAGCATGTCTTCTAAGGTTTGAATCGTTCGTTCCGTCTGACCGTCAGTTTGCGGGTGATAAGCTGTACTCATGTCTAGTCGGGTTCCCAATGCTTCCTGCATTGATTGCCATAATCGGGAAGTAAATCGAGGATCTCGATCATAAATGATAGTCTTAGGCACTCCGTGAAGCTTCACAATTTTGTCGATGTACAGCTTTGTTAATTTATCCATATTATCACTTTCCTTCATCGGAATGAAATGTGCCGATTTGGTTAATCGATCGATGACAACCCAAATCGCATCCGGTTGATTTGATCGATGAGGTAATCCCGTCACAAAGTCCATGGAGATATCCTCCCATTTCCATTCTGGGATCTTTGGTTGCTGCAGTAAACCAGAAGGCTTTTGGTATTCAATCTTGACTCTTGAGCAGGTAAGACACTTAGCCACATATCGCGCAATGTCGGCTTTCATGTTCGGCCACCAATAAAGATTTTTCAAGTCCTGATACATTTTATCTGATCCGGGGTGCACCGAATATCTTGACTTGTGAGCCTCGTCCATCACGAGCTCACGGAGATTTCCAAACAAAGGAATCCAGATTCTGTCATTATAGTACGTGAGTCCATCGGACTTAACTTCAGAATGGCCATCTACACCACGCAGTGCTTCAGCTGCGAAGTTGTCTGCTTTCAAAGCTTCTCGTTGGCAATTGCGGATCCGATCCGGTAATCCTGAATGTATTGTAAGTTGAAGCGCTCGTACCCGACGAGGCTTTTCGTACTCTTTTCTGCTTAGGGCATCTGCCACCACATTTGCTTTTCCCGGATGATATTTAATGGCCAAATCATAGTCATTTAGTAACTCGACCCACCGTCGTTGTCGCATGTTGAGGTCTTTCTGATCAAAGATGTGCTGTAAACTTTTATGATCGGTAAATATTGTGCACTTTGTTCCATATAGGTAATGTCTCCAAATCTTGAGTGCATGAACAACGGCTCCCATTTCCAAATCATGCGTTGTATAATTCTTTTCAGTATCCTTTAGTTGCCTGGACCCATAGGCAATCACTTTGTCTCGTTGCATCAACACGCAACCGAGTCCTTGGATTGATGCATCGCAATAAACCACAAAGTCGTCAATTCCATCGGGTAACGCGAGAATTGGAGCCGAACATAACATATCTTTAAGCGTTTGGAATGCGCGCTCTTCTTTCTCACCCCATCTGTATTTCACTCCTTTGTGCGTTAAGGCTGTTAAGGGTTGAGCCAACTGCGAGAAACCCTTTATGAACCTTCGGTAATATCCGGCAAGTCCCAAAAATTGTCGGATTTCTGTTGGCGCTCTTGGGGTAGGCCAATTCTTGATAGCTTCCACTTTAGCAGGGTCGACATGAATCCCATTCTTATCGACAATGTGTCCAAGAAACTGGACTTCGCGAATCCAAAAATCGCACTTTGAAAACTTGGCGTAAAGCTGTTCCTTGCGGAGCAATTCCAAGATAAGACGCAAATGCTCCTCGTGTTCCTCCTTTGACTTGGAGTAGATCAGAATATCGTCGATGAAGACTATTACAAACTTATCGAGGTACGGCTTGCACACTCGATTCATCAGGTCCATAAACACAGCAGGTGCATTGGTTAGCCCAAACGGCATAACCAGGAACTCGTAGTGTCCATACCGAGTTCTAAAAGCAGTCTTAGGAACATCCTCCTCACGAACACGAAGTTGGTGATAACCATACCGTAGATCGATCTTTGAGTAGTAGCTTGAACCCTGTAGCTGATCAAAAAGGTCGTCGATTCGAGGAAGTGGATACCGATTCTTGATCGTAACTTTGTTAAGCTCTCGGTAGTCAATGCACATGCGGAACGTTCCATCCTTCTTCTTAACAAACAGTACCGGAGCTCCCCATGGAGACGAACTTGGACGAATAAACCCCTTGTCGAGTAGCTCTTGTAGTTGCGCGGAGAGTTCGTTGAGTTCACTTACAGCCAATCGGTAAGGTGCGCGTGCAATCGGAGCGGCACCTGGAGCTAAATCAATCCCAAACTCAACTTGTCGAAAAGGAGGTAAGCCAGGCAGATCTTCAGGAAATACATCTTGGAAGTCGCGAACTATCGGGTAATCATCAATTTTGCGCTCGGGATGTGTCGTGTCAGTGACGTTTGCAAGAATCGCGAAGTAACCCTTACGAAGGCATTTCTGAGCTTTAAGGAATGAAATAATGCCGGTGACTGTTCCACCTTTCTCACCTTGAACCGTTAATACTTTACCGTCTTCGAGTGGGATACGAACCACTTTCTCTTGGCATAAAATTTCAGCTCGGTTTTCGGATAACCAATCCATTCCTACTATAACGTCAAAACTACCAATCGGGAAAGGCATAAGATTGATTCCTAATGTATGGCCAGCTAGTTCCAACTTACAGTCCTTAACTATTTGGGTAGTATCATGAAGTTTACCATTAGCTAGCTCTACCACATATTTAGCGTCTAAGGCAATAGGTCTAGCATTAATCAACTTAGCAAATTTAGTGGAAATAAAACTTTTCTCAGCACCAGAATCAAATAAAACAGTAGAAAAGAAACCGTTCAAAATAAATTTACCATTAATCACGTTGGCGTCATTGCGAGCTTCACCCTGGCCCATGACGAAAGCTCGTCCTCTACCATTTCCACCATTTCCGTTATTACCATTTCCGTTGCCATTCCCATTACCATTACCTCCACCGTTACCATTCCCACCGTTATTTCCCTGATTTCCGTTCCCTTGCCTTCTCAGCTGAGGGCAGTCTCTTTTAATGTGACCTTGAGCACCACACTCAAAGCAGCCACGGGCTCCCCCATTGTTGTTGTTCTGGTTCTGACCGTTGTTGTTCCCATTACCCCGGTTGTTCCCATAGTTGTTGTTGTTTCTTCTGGGGCGGTTTTGCTGCTCGGGTAAAGTTGCCCAACAGTCCTTCGCTTCGTGGCCTCCCTTACCACACCTTTCACAGCTCAGACTTTTTCTGCAAATCCCAGCATGATGTTTCCCGCATCTGTTGCACATGGGTAGGTTACCCTTGTAGTTGCTCTGACCATTTCCGCCCTGGCGGTAGTTACCACTGTTATTCCCGGACCTCTTGCTTTGGCTTTGGGAGTTGAAAGACCTCCCAGTGCTGTTACCCACACTCTGGTTGTTCATGGAATTCTCAGGAGCTTCATCATCAGCTTTTCTTTTGCCACTAAGGGCAGTCTTCTCGGTGGCTTTCGCAGGTAGAGTACCTTTCTCGACCTCTTGATCAGTGAGTTTGTGAGCCAAACGAATGGCTTGCTGTACGGTCGCGGGGTTGCTGGCAGTCACCAATCCTTTGATTTGAGGCGCGAGGCCTTCCAGATAACGCTCAATGCGTTTGAACTCAGCATCGACCATTGTGGGGCATAGGACTTCATACTCATGATATCGTGCAGTGTACTGTTCGATTTCAGACCCAGACATCTTCAAATTCAGGAATTCACCCTCAAGCTTCTTGACTTGGTCACGTGGACAGTATTCTTCCATGATCAGCTCCTTAAACGCTGCCCACTGCATGTTATTAGCCGCGTCTAGCCCAACCATCTGAATTTCAGCGTTCCACCAGGAGAGTGCAGCTCCTTCGAAGGTACCAGTAGCAAACTTCACCTTGCTTTCAGCTGGGCAGTTACACATGGAGAAAACCTTTTCGGACTTCTCAATCCACCTGAGGAGTCCCACAGCTCCTTCTTCGCCGGAAAATGTCATCGGCTTACAGTCCATGAAGGACTTGAACGTGCAGTGATGCTGGTTTCCTGATGCATTAATAGTTCGGATTTTAAAATTAAACAGGTCAAAATATAGTTGCTTTGTGCCTTAACCGGCATAATAGTTACCTTGTGCGGCATATGCAGCTTGGACAGCTGCCACCGCGGCTTGCACATGCTCAGTAATCATTGCTTGCAGCTGTGCAGGCGTCATGCTTATGTTGCCTCTTCCGTTTCCTCTTCTAGACATCTTGCTGAACAGTTAAAGTAGCCAGTGTTCAGTCACAGTTATATTTTATACATATCCCATAATATGTATATTAGCCAGTTCCCGTTATCCCACTATTAGTCCAGAAAAATTTTCTTGCAAAATCGAGGCGTCGTCGAGGAACGTCGTGAGTGCTATCGTTGATGGTCGGCTTCCCATAAAGTCACCGTCGGCGTAGTCGTCGTAGTAGAAATCAGGACGTAGCGCGTAGCGTCGTTTCGTTGTCGCTTTCCCCAGAGTAGTGTGCGTATTCGCAGTCGCATTTCTTATTCGTGTGTGAAAATTTCCTAAGGTCTTCCGTTAGACTACTTAGACACGGTCTATACATATATATTTATATATATATATATACATACGTATTAAGCCTTTACTTACACAGCAGAGCGAGTATCCCAGGTTGGCACGTAAAAATTTTGTCTTTGGGAATTTGTTTATTCGTTTTGTAACCAAGGTTTTCAAGTTGCAGTTTCCAAATCGTTTTCAAAAATGATTCCAGTTCTCTGCAACTTATGGCTCTGATACCAATCTGTCACACCCCCAAAATACCACTAACGGAGTTTATACCGTTAAGGGGCGCGACTAGACCAGGATCCACAACCATAGTTACAAATACTAAACGAATCAGAGTTAGTTCAAACACAAGTTATAAATCAAAGTCTTAAATTACATACGCAGCGGAAAAATAATTGTCCTTAGCACTAACCACGTGCTTTACATAAATGTTGTTTTAAATCACCAATTTAGTTTAAATAAAAGTAAACGTCTTCTGTGCCATGCCAACCTCCAGCGGATACTCCTTAGCGATCTGCAAAAGTTTAAACCACGCAAGTGTCAACCTAACGGTTGGTGAGTTCACAGTGGGCTTGTCATGCATTGGCCCGGTCTCATAATCATAATTCGTGTCAAGATATACTTACAAGTTATTTATTTGTGAAAAGCAATGCTCGTAATTAATTCTCAGTTTATAAATGGTTTGTCCGTGACCTACGTCATCGGGTATGTACTAGTTCCGTAAAGTTAAAGGACTCAACCGATATCGCGGGTAGCTAATCCGTTGTTCCATGCTCTAAGGAAGTTTGTACCAAAGCTGACTTATTTTATGGGGGCCGAGCCATCCCGTACGGTACGGACATACGTCATCGCGGTTTTTGCCTCCCCCGTGTCCTCTCGGGACCACGGTCAAATAGGCTGATATTGTTCCTCCGTGCACTCCTCGTGCCACGGGGCGGAGTTTGTCAAACTCCAGTAGATCTACCCAACATCCCCTCGCTTTCACAAATTAATGGCACAATTTAAGTTGAGGACTTTTAAGTTATAAGGCATCCTTAGAAAACATGTGATATCATATGGTTCAGACTTTAACCTACACTAGCCATATTAAAACGTTTTCAGTTTTGTTCCAGAAAAATAGTTTGTTTGTAGTCCACAAGTGTTTCCCATAAAACACTTCAGTTCATCAAGTGGGTGCCGAGCATCCCGAGTTCTCTTGTTCATTGGTAGGTGCATAGCACTCTAGAGTTTATCAGCATTGTTTTTCGTTGAGTTATTCGGTGTGGCCCAAACGGACTCACGGTAAGCGGGTTAGTGACACTCACCTTTGGTTGCACTGCTACACTTCAAGTGATCCAAATATTGTTGTTTAATGAAGACCTAGAACACGTTTAGGTCTTAAGTATTAGTTTCGTGTCTAATCTTTACTTAACGTCACTATGGCCCATAACATAGCACGTTGCAACTATGACTCGACATACCGACACACGACACCAATGGTTGATCATAAACAAGGGTTCATATAAATCAGATATCAAACATGTTTCATCATGGCATAATCATGTAAGTCATGGCATAACACTTAAGCAAATTTCACAAGTTTGGTTTTTAGGTCAGGTCTTAGTTTCGCTAGCATAGTTTCGCTAGGCAGTTTCGCTAGGTGCACGGGCAGCACTTTCGCTAGGCAATGCCCGGTGACACAGTTTCGCTAGGCTAGTTTCGCCCGAAACTGCTGACGCAGTTTCGCTAGCCTAGTTTCGCAGCGAAACTGGTTTGAACTTTCGTTCAGGTATTTCGCTCAGTAGTTTCGCTCGAGCTGGTCTGGTCAGGTTTCCCGGCGACACTATAGTTTCGCTGGTCAGTGCCGCTGGAAGGAGATATAATTTCGCTACTTAGTTTCGCCCAGAGAACAGACAGTTTCGCTGGTCGCGAAAAACATACGGATTTGCCTAAAAATCAACCTAACAGCTTCTGATCTTACATGCAATTCATTATCTAGCATACATAGGCATTTACCAACATAAATCAAGCAGCTTTAACACGTTTAACATGCATTTTAATCATCAAATCTCTAAAAACACTTCTAAACCCTAAAATGGCCAAAATTGCATAAATCATCATCATGGTTTGTTTTTAAACGTAAAGTTGCTGACTTTATGGTAGATCTAGCATCCCTAAGCACTATCTCAGAAGCATACAAGTTTTCATGAAAGTTTGAGCATACTTTATAAAGAAACACATAGAAGAAGCAAGAAAACATAGTTTTGGGACTCACGGTTGGTTCTAGGATCGATAGATGAGATGAGGTGATGGTCTTGAGGCTGAGGTCTCGGTTTCTTGATGGTTTTCTCGGCTGACCAGTTTCCAGAGAATTGTGTGTGTGTGTTTGTGATGAAATGAGGCAAATGGAGAAACTAGGGTTTATTAAGTTTATTTATATCAGAGGCTAGTTTCGCTGGCAGTTTCGCTGGCCAGGCGAAACTAGCTCTGGTCTCGGGTATATTGATCAGTCTAGCCTGCTACCGGGCGAATCTGTAGTTTCGCTCAGTAGTTTCGCTGACTACCAAATTTAGGCAATTTTCACATAATAAAGTATTTACAATTAATCATGCTATTCACAATAATAAGTCATGTATTTAAATCACATTGCACATAAAGACAATCAATGATGAACACATAACACATATGGACGGGTTCGGTGATCAACCAAAGGTCGTGGACGTATTCGACCTAGTTATGCATTAGCTACTAAGTTAACACTTATAACGTAACTAACGGGTTTGTCTAACGGAAGTTAACCTTGAAATTCTCGGGTGTCACATGTTTCGTCATCGGAAAAGTCAACAACAGCTTTTACTATATCTACATTTGGTGTAGTAGCAGATTTTGTTGTAGGGACAGTAGGGCCATACATAATAGATTTCCACACTTTGTAGTCAAAATGATGAAGATAACCTATCATTAGTAATTTCCATGTATCAAAATCATCGGGCATGAATGATGGTGGTTTGTTTGAACTACCATTTCGTGATTCTCCCATGATTAAGGATGAAAAAGTGGAAAGAGTGACCTTTTACTAAAAACAGAGTATATGGGAAAATAGAGTTTTAAAACTAAATACGAGTTCAAGTTTTAAAAACACGAGCCAAGGCTCTGATACCACTTGTAGGATCGAATTCTGGTTACATAGTTGAACCAATTACAAGGTTTTACTTAGAATTAACCAGGCGGAAACAAGTTAATTCTTATGCTCCATTTGAAGTATAGTGATATGAAATCGAATACAAGACAAGTATAACAATAACATGAATAAAACTAAGCACTGTATTATAACTTGCATATTCGAAGTACATATCAGAGTGATTTACACTTGTTTGTTTAAAGCATGGTTACAAGTGTCTATATATATTGCCCTAAGGAATCAGGAGAACCCTTGATTCCTCTAACAATCATCTAAACCATCGAGTAAAGATACATGAACTAGAATAATATTAAACTAGTCTAGAAGATAATCGTGTCAGCTTCATGCCAAGAGAATGGCGGAAAACTGGATCAGATATGTCAGAGACAAGTGGAGCATGTCAAGTTGATGTTCGAGATAACTCGCCTTACCAAGGTAACTTGATTTATTTCGGGCGTATCCACTGTCCGAGAAAAACTGTGCTCCCGACGTAAAATAAGCTTCTGAAGTAGGTGACCTTCTGAGGTAAATGTAAGTTATCTCGGGCAGTCTGTTCTTCCGAGGTAACTTATCTCGGGACTGTTAGGACCGATTTTCACTACGAGAATCTCGATCTTGAGCAAGAACATGGTTCGGATTCGAAAACTCAAAACAAATGAAGAAGATGATGATGATGAATCAAGAAATCATAACATAGAAAGATGATGAACATGTCGAATGATTTCATTAATCGAAAGATTACAATCAATGAATCGTGAAGAACACTCTCTCTCTAGAATCCATGACTCACTCTCTCTCTAGAATGGAAATCTCACACTCTACAAGAAAATCATCATCTCCCCATTCGGAGACTCCTTTACTTGTAATGGGCACCCTCACTATATATAGTGAGGGTGACTGACAACAGAAAAACACGACAAATGAACGAAATTACAAGTAAATCAAATAATGTAAATTGATAATTAAATCAAAGCTGATTAAATTAATCCGAAGCTTGACTCGCTCGAACCGATCTTCCGTTGACTTTTACGTTGACCGTTGACCCGAACGGTTGACTTTTCCAGAAAACGGTCTTCGGTCCAAACTGCAAGCCTCGAGCATCACAACTCAGTCTCTAAATCGATTCACATGGATTCTTCAGTCGAATGCTTCAGTAAACAGATTTGATGGCGTCAGTTACATAAATTTTTGTTCCAACAATTTCCCCCTTGACTGATGCTTTCAAATCTGTTCAACTGCTGAAGAATCGCTCTGCCGTACATCTTCAATGAGAAACTGATAAACCGGAGACAATCTGATGTAGAAATTCCCCCCTCTGAATAAGATTCTTCCTTTCTTGTTGCTCCAGTTCGAGATCCAAGTGTTCCGCTCACTCGGTTCACACGGTCGAGTACAATACTGAGAAAATGCTACATCTCGGAGTCCAAACCGCAAACTGAATCAGATAAACCAGTTTGACACCGAACATGCTCCAACTTCGAATAATCGACCTGATATCCAAATCCATAATTATTCCTCTTATTTCTCTAAATCTCTCCAAAAACATCAAGTCGGAAGCGTAAAATCTGATGCGGAGAGTCGAACCGTCGCGATCGGTTACCTAGAGAAACCAGATAAACAATCTTGAAATCGGACAATCTCGCGAAAAACCGGAAGCCGGATGCGGACAGTTGTGAATAATCCGCGTGACTAGGTTGGATGCGAAAATTAAAGATAAGTGTCAAATATGAGAAAAATTGAGATCCCGAACGAAAATAATCATAACCGGAGTCTTCGTAATTTTGGTTGAAGAAAAACGAGCTCGGAAATAAATTCCGTGAAGAATTCTGAATTAAACGGGCGAAAACGGCGCGATCCGAAAAATTCCGTTAATTTTCGTCAAGAAACGGCTCTCCGAGAGATCTAACGGATAAATTCCATAATTAACTGAGATTCCAGTTAGTCCGGTTAGTTGACATCCGCTCTGCATCAGCTAAAAAATAAAACCGTGAGATATAACGAGAAAGCCGAGTAATTAACCGGATAATAAAGCTAACCCGTCAGTGATCGATAGCAAACGTTACGCGCGACGTCAATAAACGATAACCCCAATAAAATGAAATAAATCCAAGACCCAATAAAAATTTTCGCAATTCCGTTCGGGCATTAACTCGTAAGTCTCGAAAAACTGATAAAAAAAAAAACGCCCGTATTTAACGAAATAGGCTAAATATTTTTGTTGGATTAATTAAATCTTCATGAAAAACCTTAATCCATGTGCAAAGCCTTTAACCAATCAGATTTAAGCTTTAGACATGATCCAACGGTTGGAAAATTGGTGATCTAATGGCTGTAGGTCGCGATCCAGGTGATGAAGGACGAACCAATCAAAAGAAGGTAGAGGAAACACAATCCAACGGCTGAAATTTGAAAGATCTGACGGTGGTGGAGGCTGATCCGTGTGCTAGGGGCGTCAGCCAATCAAAATTGAGGGAAAGAAACACACTTTCAGATCTCACGGTTGAGATTTGAGAGATCTTATGGTCAGCAGAGGTTGATCCACGTGAATTGCTGAGAACCAATGGCATGCCGACAACTAAATGCCCACTAACGGCTCTTTGCAGCTGGATGGGACCCACTCGCTTGTCATACTCCAATTAGAAACAGACAACAACAGTCGCATGTCTAGGTTTGACCGACAAAAATGAGAGAGAAACATTCTCGACTAGCCAATCTCCAGTCGCCATGTCATCGTCTTCTCCACAAATCCACCGAACCCTAATTCTGTCGGAACCATCACCGGAAAATCGCAAGGCTCACCGGAAAAGCGTAAAGAGGCCATATCTCCATGAATACTCAACCAAATTTGATGAAATTTATACCCCCGAACTCGTATCGACTTCCTCTACAACCCTGGACGTTCAAAAACTTCTGAAACGGTCTCGAACGAAGACCTAGATGACAAGTTCGCTAACCTTTTCAAGTCCGCTAACCATGCCGGAAGTTCGCTAAGAGGTAGAGAAGTACGCTAGGACACTCCTGAAGTTCGCTAAGGAACAAGTTCGCTAAGAAGACATCAAGTCCGCTAAGCTTTAAACAAGTCCGCTAAAGCAAACCTCAAGTTCGCTAACAACCTCAACAAGTTCGCTAGGGCAATCTGCATATCTTCAAGACTGATGAACAATTCTGGAAAACTCGATGAACACGAAGAACTTACTTGATGAACTCGAATCTGCCCAAAAACGATAAGAAAACCCGTTATGATGCAAGAGATATGAAGCTAAACCATCCACGACAATGTTGTGGCCACCAACACTTCATTAACAATAGCTAATCGGATCAAAACAGTCTCTCAAATCTGCAAATCTTCAAGAACACGAAGAACACCAAGAAACACACACCAGTGTGTGTTTTTCCAGATCTGCCCAAACCATTGAGAATTAGACGAAACGGATGCTTTCAATGGATCCGGAATGCGTTTTCCACTGAGAATCATACCTCATATCATCCAAATCCATGAAGAAATGCCCAGAAAACGAAGAATCAAAGCTAAAAATCTTCAAAAACCCCAAATACGGGAAAAACTCCAAAATTCCAAAAATAACTTCGGATCTTCATTTCTCCACCAGATCTGAAGATGTAGAACACTAAATAACATCCTGATGCACTCCCAAACATGAATCTATCATCCATATCATCAGAATCCATCCAGAAATGAAGAAAAAATAGAAAAAAGTCTCTAAAAACTAAGTTTTCTCATCTTCACCATTCAAGCTCAAAATCACAGATTCGAGTGACCAGATTCACGGTGAGATGAATCTGATCGGTTACCCGCTCTGATACCATTTGTTAGGACCGATTTTCACTACGAGAATCTCGATCTTGAGCAAGAACATGGTTCGGATTCGAAAACTCAAAACAAATGAAGAAGATGATGATGATGAATCAAGAAATCATAACATAGAAAGATGATGAACATGTCGAATGATTTCATTAATCGAAAGATTACAATCAATGCATCATGAAGAACACTCTCTCTCTAGAATCCATGACTCACTCTCTCTCTAGAATGGAAATCTCACACTCTACAAGAAAATCATCATCTCCCCATTCGGAGACTCCTTTACTTATAATGGGCACCCTCACTATATATAGTGAGGGTGACTGACAACAGAAAAACACGACAAATAAACGAAATTACAAGTAAAGCAAATAACGTAAATTGATAATTAAATCAAAGCTGATTAAATTAATCCGAAGCTTGACTCGCTCGAACCGATCTTCCGTTGACTTTTACGTTGACCGTTGACCCGAACGGTTGACTTTTCCAGAAAACGGTCTTCGGTCCAAACTGCAAGCCTCGAGCATCACAACTCAGTCTCTAAATCGATTCACATGGATTCTTTAGTCGAATGCTTCGGTAAACAGATTTGATGGCGTCAGTTACATAAATTTTTGTTCCAACAGGGACTTCTATTCTTCCTAGATAACATGTTTAGCCAATTAGCATAATTTCTTTAGGAGAAACAATTCCTTGCAGAGGACTCGTTCATTTCCATGTCACACGCACGACAGTTGTTTTACGTCAAAGAGCATTTGGATAAAAAAGTGTCTATTGTCTTTATGACACCTCCTAGAAATTACAAATATTCTTATGAAGACGATGCCAATGAGGAATTTAGTACGGTAGTTTTTTCTCACAACGATATTGTATTGCCACCCGTAGATCCACGTGACAATGTTTACTTTAGAGCTGGCTGTACTGGAATGATTTTATGTAATACCTATTAATTGATCATTGTAATGTTTTTGAATTTTAGCAAATTTAAGTCTCAACAATATTTTTGTTCTTTATGTATTCTGGAATCTCATGGACCTTAATTCTGAGTCAAGTGTTTCGCTTCCTATGATTGTGCCAGGTCTCCTCTCTTTGACCAAACCAGAGTCAATAAAACTCAAAAATAAGTAAATCTAAATCAACTACCAATGATCCCTTGTCCTAGTGGTTAAGGAGGAGGTGGTAAGGCTTTGTGTAGGTTCGAATATCAACCAAACACGATATCTTAATCACAAACGAGTGCGGAATCCTCGTATGTGATTGATTCAAGAAGAATGTAGAAGAAAGAGACTCAATCTATAAGAAAGATCGAATCTTGAATGTGAAATACTACAAACTTGAAGCTAATGGTGACTGATCGTAAACACCTAAGTGAGAGAGAGAAATCGTAAACAGTTTTTCCAAAAGCTTATCATAATCATAAACAAGAGAGGTATTTATACTACCTCTTACAAACCCTAGGGCCAATCATAAACACAAATAGCCCAATCATAAACACTAGAAATCGGCCCACATGGCCTAAATATAAATCTAACTAAGCCCAAAAGCCCAATAACTAACAAAGCCCATAACTAATGTTCATGCCTCTAATATATATAGCCCAACAATCTTCCCCTAGGCATGAACCATTAGACCACCTATGGCAGCTGCAGATCAAATCTGAAAGTGTTCTGCACATTGTTCGACCACCATCCATTTGCCACGATCCGATTAGCCGTTCCATGGAAGATCCCTACCCTTACAGCATTTTCCATATCAGTCTCATCACCGAGAATAGGTTGGGAGGCTAGGAGCTTGATGTCTTTTTCACCAAATCTCAGCAGATCGACCGGATCGTAGAAACGAAATTGCCTCATTCTTTTGCAGAGAACCACCACCTCGTGAGTCGTTGGATCATAACACCAACAGTCAAAGCTTTTGACTAAGGTACCGTCTTCGATCTCATCCAACATATTGATCACTCTTGTGCGTTTGGTGGGTGGTCTCCTTGCTTCACCTATCGTCTCACCAGTTTCTGGGCCAGTTCCAGTCTCGACCCATCTTACTTGCTTCAGCTCAAAGTTTGCAAAATTATTTTCTAATTGGCTCATCAGATTGTTTCGAATAAGATCTCCTTCGGTGCTGTTCCATCTGTTGATGTATGGAGCTCTAAGCAGACTTCTAATCTCAGGCTCAGTCCATGAATGAAATTGGGCACGTGTTCTATAGTACTCTACTGGACTGTAGCCGTCACGGATCACAGCAAACAGCTTCTTCTCTGTGTCATAGTGCCAGCACAGAATAGTTTCACGACTCCCCCTTTTGTCTATAGAGCTTTCACCAACATCAAGGGTGTATTGAGTGGGGGCTGGTCCTTGAAAGAATTCCTTAAACCAGTTGTCGTGACCTTCTGGTGCTTTGGAGATGACCCTTCCACTTCGGGCATAGTTAGACATCTCGATAGTGTCATCTCCATCATCCACATTTACTGCTTCTGTACCTTGCACACCCTGAGATGAACTTTGACCAGGGGCACCTGAAGTATTTGACTCCACAACATTTTTCAAATCACCAAACTTCTTCTTCAGGTCCATCAAGGTCTCATACAGATACTTCATTATATTCTTGTCAGCCACCTCCTTGTCCTTTAACTTTCTGTTTTCTGCCTGGAGTGCTTTTATCTCAGTCTCCCTAATTCTGTTCTGAGACATCAGAAAGTTTATGTGAGGGTCTGCACTTATCCTCATCTCAATTGGTAGCTCAGCAGCTTGAAGTGGGCGGAAACTTGGAATAACTGTTGGCGGCAAACTTGTTCCACTAGAGACACTTATTCTGACAGGGCTGGGTACTACAACAGTGTTATCAACCTCCAGAGATTGCCTTTCTTCATGAACAGGGCTACGTTCACTCAGAAGAGGGCTTTCAGTTTGAACCTGGGCAGGTTGATCTTCAACATTTGGAACCATTGATTCTTCTTGAGCAGTTTGACTTTGAGAACTAGACTCAGTTGGATGGACCATCAACAGACTTGAGCTAGTCTTTGTGAACTTGAACCGGATACTTCTTGGATCTGTCTTCTTCCTGGGAGATGGTTCACGGAAGGGGACAGGCTCTTCAAGCATCTCATTCACATTGAACTGAATATCCAACTCTTGAGGGATGGAGTCACCACTAGAAGATGAGTTCAGGACATCTCTTGATCTTTTAAGATTGATTGGTTCCAAGTCTCCATAGATATCATCATCCATATTCCCTTGATTAGCAAAGATGTCGTCCATCACATTTTCTTCATCTAGAGGGTATCACCACATCTTCTTCTTGCACATTTACAGCCGGAGTTGCTGTTATATCTTGATCTTCAGCAACAGATGCATTTACAGTTGGCACATCGGCTTCAGGTTCAGATTCTTCAACTTCTTGTTCCCTTGCCACTTCGGGAAATGCACCCCTCTTGACCCATTCAAGCCTTCCTTCAAAACTGTTTTTACCCTTTCTGTCTTGGGTCTGTAGTCCAAACACTCCACAATCCATCACCTTAATATCCAGTTTTTCCACCCTCTCTTCAATCATGGGATATTTCTTCATGACCACCATCTGTACGAATCTTGGTGTCATCAGGAACTGTTCTCGGGCGCTCAGGTCAGCATTGCCTATCCAATCCAACAACATCATCTTGGAGAAATTGAATTTCCAGTCCAAGGCCAATGCGACAAATGCTGTTCCATGCAGTTTGTTGAGCTGATCAAAGCTAGTTCTCTTTCCCAGAAATGATTTTTGCAAGTAGTGAGCCAGACACCTCCAGTAGTGCGGCAACAACTTCTTGAAGATGGGAGGGAACTTTCCTTCATATCCCAGAGATTGAGCACCTGCTAGCACAACTTCCTTCGGATACTCAATCGGATCAGTAGCACTATCAATGATGTTCAGCCCTTTTCTGATGTCATCTTCTTGAATCACTATCTCCCTGTTCTGAATTGTTGCAGTGATTGTTGTTTTATCTGCATCAGCTCTAGCAGATCCCCAGAACTCCCTTACAAGCTGCTCATCAATCAGCACACTTGATCTCAGGGCATGGTTTATCTTGCAGATATTCATCCCGGCCACCAGTGAATAAAATAATTCCATATGCTTCTCTGGTGGGTCTTCAAGATACGCCGGGATGCAGTGATCACTTTCAAACTTTATCTCTTCGTCAAGCATGTCGTCTGCCATCTGAGAAAGACAAGACACATGTATCAGACTTGTTCGTTAAAGAGCAATTAAGTTTATTAACCCTTGTCGAAGTTCAATTGAAAATCAAATTTTACTTTTGAAGTTCACAAAAAATTCCAATTTAAACTTTTAGGGAAAATAATTGATTTAAGCACACAAAATTCACAAACACCATTAATTTTAACTTAATTTTAATGAGATTCCAAAAAAATATTAGGTGTTTATGATTTTCATTTATATTTATGTGAGTTTATGATTTTACACAAGTGATTACGATCCAAAATTGGGTTTACGATTTAAAAAGTGAGTTCACGATCGGGTTCAAACTCGGTTCAGTCGGAAACACTTAGCCCAGTCGTAAACTCTTAAAGCCCGATCGTAAACGCTGAGAGTCGTAATCATAAATCGTAAACTGCATCGGAATCGTCGGTCGTAAATGCCGATCGTAAACTTGGATCGTAAATCCGAAAGGTTGTCTTCAACCTCTCGACGATCGTAATCGTCGAGACCTCCATTAAAGTACCTGCAACAAAACTTGTAAACCCATCAAACACCTCAAATATGTTAAACAAACCAACCAACACTACCTTTTAAGTAACACAAACTAGAAACCGACTCCTAATCTCGAGAAATCGACTTGAAGTCACTGGAAAAACCGAAGGGATCACCGCGAAAAACTCAACACAGAAAAATCGCAAATGAACCGACGAGAGTAGAAGAAAACACTCGATTGATGCGTGGTTTAAGGTCGGAAATCGATTACGAGAGTGTTGGTGCGCTCGGATTTCACAGATGATGGCCGGAGATGGGTTGGATTGAATTTCCGGCGAGGTTTAGGGGCGGTTAGGGTTTTCTGGTTTGGGAATCGTAAACGCAGAGGGGAGGGGGTGATGGGGATCGTAAATGGGGAGGTTGAGGATCGGAAATGGGGTTTTTGTTAAGAAAAATTTCCATTTTGCCCCCTCAAGATATGAAACTATTTAAAAAAACCTCCCAAACCTCGTAAACATGTTAATTCTCTT
The DNA here is from genome assembly GCA_039602395.1 of Deinandra increscens subsp. villosa. Classification (NCBI taxonomy): domain Eukaryota; kingdom Viridiplantae; phylum Streptophyta; class Magnoliopsida; order Asterales; family Asteraceae; genus Deinandra; species Deinandra increscens. The sequence goes on along the minus strand of JBCNJP010002923.1, from coordinate 18,612 downwards.
AAAAATATGTTAACTTTGAAAAAATCTGAGAATTTACGAAGCTTCCCCTCAGACTCAAACCCCGAGTGTCTGATCTTGATCATAAAAATTTAAAAACATTTAAAGACTTGAAATATAAGATAAACTAAACCATAAATCAAATAAAGCCTAATTACAGGAATTAAAAATTTACTTGCCTCGAAGCTGATGTAAATTCATGGATCAAACCAGACAAATCTTTAACTGAGGAACCTTTTTCAGCTTCCGTTACTCGACGCTCTAGACAATTGCCCAAAATTTTTGAAACCATATAAACTCACATCCAGTTAAAAGTTTTAAGTGCTTAAATTGTGGTACATAATTACCGTCATGTTTAACCGTCCCCACACCCAATTGTTCATAGCAAAACCTACCCAACCTCAGAGTTTATTGAGGATTCACAAACCCCCAACTTGAGGAACCATGCAACACCGTCATGACAAACCCTTATTTTCTTAATTATCAGTTGGTGATCAGGTCGGCCGCATAAGCACGCAGAGAAAACCAAACTAAATAATTTACTTTATTGAATTTTCTTTTATCTTTTCTATTTTTTTAATATTTTTCTTTTTCTTTTTCTTTTCATTTTTCTTTTTCTTTTCATTTTTCTGTGGTGTTGTCATAACAGCAGAAACATGGCGTGTGAGAGAGTGAATACTAGGTGAATACCACTCTCAACCCGTTTTTGCTGGGACTCAGTCTTTTAAACTATGTAAACTAGGATGGAAAACTAAACATATATAGGAGTTAAGTTTACTGCACTTACATGGATGATCATTGTTTTTGATTTAGCTTACCGAACATCATCTTTGAGACGTCTTTCACTTCTGCCTTACACGTGTCAGTCTCCGATCGTCTTGGAAATTTATATCACTTCCTACCAACTCAAGGCAAACAAAAGACATCATAAAAACCTCAAACATATATTTTTTAGATTTTCTGAAACAACAATATTTCTTCCCCTGTTTTTATGAGGCTTTTGAAAGATAAACACATATTTTTGATTTTTCTAAAAAATATTTACAAGAAATTTTGATCAGATCATTCCTCGAAGGCAATCATCCTTAGGCCTTCGACACACATTTCAAAATTGGGACGAGGTAAGGGTTTTGTGAAAATGTCAGACACATTCTGGTCTGAGCTCACCTTTTGAAGCTGAATTAACTCCCGATCATAACAATCACGAATAAAATGTACCTTGATGTCTATGTGCTTTGTTTTTGAGTGATGAACGGGGTTTTTCACAATCTCTAGAGCAGCAGCATTATCACAAAAGATAGGAGTGTTAACGAATTCCATACCGTAATCAGTGAGCTGATTTTGTATCCATACTACCTGTGAGCATCCAGCGGATGCTGCCACATATTCAGCTTCTGCAGTTGACTTCGAGACGGTATGCTGCTTTTTGCTCTGCCAAGAAATGAGTCGATCTCCCAGATACTGACATCCACCAGTTGTTGACTTCCGGTCAAGATCACTGCCTCCATAATCACTGTCAGTATATGCAAACAATTGGAAATCAGTGTTCTTTGGGTACCAAAGTCCAAGCCTAGGCCTGCCCTTCAGATACCTAAAAATACGTTTAACAGCAATTAAATGTGAAAGTTTAGGATTAGCCTGATAGCGGGCACACAGACACACTGCATGCATAATATCTGGCCTGCTTGCTGTCAAATACATAAGTGATCCAATCATCGAGCGATACATGAATTCACTCACTGGCTCCCCATCTGCATCTGCTGTCAGTAGAGGTCTGGATGCCATGGGAGTTGAGATTGGCTTGGAGTCTTGCATCTTGAATTTTTCTAGAATCTCATTCACATATTTTGCTTGGTGAATAAGAATCCCAGATTCATCCTGTTTCACTTGCAAGGCTAGGAAGAAACTCATCTCTCCCTGATCACTCATTTCAAATTTCTTTCTCATTATCTCTTCAAACTCAGTGCATAATTCTTCGTTTGTTGACCCGTAGATGATGTCATCTACATAAACCTGCACCATGATGATGTCATCCTTCACCCTCTTCCTAAACAAAGTCTGATCAACCACTCCTCTTGAGTATCCATTCTCCACCAGATGAGTTGATAGTGTCTCATACCACGTGCGTGGAGCTTGATGTAGTCCATACAAAGCTTTATCCAGAAGATATACATGATCTGGATGCTCCTCATCTATGAATCCCGGTGGTTGAGTCACATATACTTCCTCATTCATTTCTGCATATAAAAATGCTGTCTTGACGTCCATCTGGCGAACTGTGAAGTTTAGATATGATGCAACTGCAAGGAATATCCGGATAGCCTCCAATCTTGCCACGGGTGCATACACCTCATCGTAGTCAATTCCATGAATTTGTCTGTGGCCCTGAACAATCAACCTTGCCTTGTTTCTGACAATTATACCCGTGTCATCCTTCTTGTTCTTGTATAACCAACGTGTGGGTATAACCTTCTTGTTCTCTGGCCTTTCCACTAGGCGCCACACTCCCAGCTTAGAAAACTGATTAAGTTCATTGTGCATGGCCTCTATCCAACATGGATCTCTGAGAGCAACCATCACATTAGGAGGCTCAATCTGGGATATGAAGCACGAATACATGCAAAAATTAATGTCTCCCGTGCGGCTTCTAGTGGTAACACCTGCTGAAACTGGTCCAAGTATATTGCTGATTGGATGGTCTTTATTGATCCTTGATACTTGAACATCTGGCACAGAAACAGAAACAGGCAGGTTAGAATTAACAACATTATCACTCATACCTTGGTTTTGAGAAATTTCTGAAACATCATCTTTAGTTCCCGAAGATCCCGGAGCATCTGCATTGACATTTGTGGGAACTGCATCTGGTGCTTTCTCACCAACTTTTTCAACATGAGGTCTTGATTCAGATGATTGTGCAATAATGTCTTCTTCTTCACCCAAATGATGGAAAACATTTGAAAAGTTGAACCCTTCAAACAGCGACCCATAGTCAAAAATCCAATCCGGTCCACTCCCTGCATCTGTAGGATTGTCTTCAAGCCAGTCCACGTTATATGCCTCAATGATAACCTTTGTGGTTTTGTTGTAGACACGATACGCACTATTTGCTGAATAACCCACAAAATAACACTCATCGGCCTTGGCTTCGAATTTCCCCACATCGGACTGAATCAGAACCGTGCATGGACACCCGAATGTCTTGAAATATCCCACTGTTGGCTTCTCTTTGTAAACAATCTCATACGGAGTCTTCTCATGACGCTTGTTTAAAAGAACACGATTCTGCACGTAACAAGCCGTATTAACTGCTTCAGCCCAGAAGAAGATTGGCAATTTAGCTTCACACATCATTGTCCTTGCTGCTTCAATGAGTGTCCTGTTTCTTCTCTCAGCGACTCCATTCTGTTGCGGAGTGTAGGGTGCACTGAATTGTCTCTCTATCCCCTTCTCTCCACAGAACATATTTAACTCAGCATTCTTGAATTCTGTTCCATTGTCCGTTCTGATAGCCTTGACCTTCTCGTTCAGCTGATTCTCTATAAGCGTGACAAACTGTTTCACTAAGATCGGAGTTTCATACTTGTTGGATAAAAAGAAGACCCAAGTGAATCGCGAGTAGTCATCCACAATCACGAGACAGTAAGAGAATTTGCTGATGCTTTGTACTTGCATTGGCCCAAATAAATCCATGTGAAGAAGTTGTAACACGGATGACATTGAATTTGCTATCTTCGGACGGTGCGGCAACTTGTGCTGCTTCCCCTTCGCACAAGCCACACATTTTTCTACAGTAGAGAAATCTTTGATAGGCAGCTTTCTGACATGTTCTCCCTTTGCAAGCTTGGTCAAATTCTTCATGTTAGCATGCCCCAGACGCCTATGCCACAAAAGAGCTAAGTTCTCATTTTGTTTGGATATGAGACAGGCTTCTTCTGAAGTTGGGGGTTGACCCATGTTAAGCTGATAAGAGTTTGCTCTTCTCGGAGTACGCATCAAGATGCACTCCTCTGGAATCTTCACACCAGGCTTGAGAATAATGCACTCCTTGCGGTTAAACAACACAGAATAGTCTCTATCACAAATCTGAGAGACACTCAGTAGACTGTGTGACAGCTCCTCCACATAATGTACGTCAGAGAATGATAAATTACCACTTCTCACCACTCCTTTCTTGCTTATTCTTCCACCCACACCACCTGCAAATGATACACCTCCCCCATTGAAGTCTTCCACATCTTCCAAAAGGGATAAGTCTCCGGTCATATGTCGGGAGCAACCGCTATCAACGTACCAGAGATTGTTGATAGATCTTCTTGGCTGTCCCTACACAAATCAGAGATTAGTGAGATTTAGGTACCCAGGCCATAACAGATCTGGGCACACCTTTGGAGTCAATGTAATTAACTAATTGGAGGGTCATTTCTGGCTTTTCAGGTACATTCACATTTTGAATGTTGACTTTTGGTTTCCAGGTGGTGTCTTTCTGTGGTTTAAACACATTTGATGAGTTCTTGACTAGACACAGGTTTCTTTTGCGGAGATGTGGCCTTTTTACCAGATGGCTTCTTAACAGGTGTCCACTCAAGTTTCAGTTTTGTGTAAACCAGTTGTTTTGTTTGAGTGACATCTTTTTGTTTTAAAACCTGTTGCTCAACTTTTGCTTTGCCATTAGGTTTATTAACTCTTTTGACCTTAGCCATTTGTTTCTCAACAAATTCTGATTTTATCTTATCATTTCTTTTGTAAACTCCTTTTGATGCATAAGTTGGTTTTGGAGTTTTGGCCACATTCCATTTTTCAACAACAGGCTTTGTCACAGGTGCCTTTGTGTTGGAAACCTTAGACTGTTGAGTCTTCATTGGTTCCAAGCACTGCTTCCCCTTAAACAAAGCTTGTTGCTTCTGCTTTTGCTTTTCTCCTGTCATCATTTTCTCCAACATACTAGTCCGTGGGTTTTGCGGATAGTATGGTTGAAATGGTCTATTCACACAATTAGCAGCAAAGTGTCCTGGTTTTCCACATTGAAAACAGTTCATGAGTCTAGGCCCATTGACATGACTACAGAGGTATGAACGTCTTGGGTAAGACGACTTCCACTCTGGCTTATCATCCCATTTGTGTATAACACGTTTTGCATCTTTTTCCGGTTGTGTAATTAAACAAAATTGCTCTGACTTAGATTTGTTTGTTCTATTGAAAGTTGACACAACCTGGGGATAAGCAACAAAATCTTTGGGCTTAGTCTCACGACCTACTTTAGTGTTAGGCACGCGAATTTTAAAACCATCAACTTTTTCATTGGAATTAGAAAGATGTTTTGACAACACAGATACAACTACTTGTTTTGACTTGGACGTATTAAGTTATGACACAGATGCCAGAACATCGTCCTTGGGTAAATTAAGACTAGAACTACTAGACACATGACATTCATTGACTTTCAAACATTCAGCATCCTCCCCTGACACATCTTCAATACCTACTTCATCTGCACATGAAACAAAGCCATCAGCAGGTTCAACACTATTGTTTAATGACTCATGGGACGGGCCTAATTTACTTGTGGATGCCATTGTTTCATTCTGTTTACCCAACCCATAGATCATGTGTTTCTCATTTTCAAATTCCTGATCAGTCATAGGTGTTACTCCTACTAGAACACTATCTAAGGGAGGTCCTATCTCATGTGTTCCTGCTTCCGATCTATCAACTTGATCCTCCTCAAGGATTATTCCTATTATGTCTCTAGTCTTATCTTGAGGAACATCATTGTTGTTTTTGTCTGAGAAGCTAATCCCTATTCCACCTTTGTCCTTACCTATTCTAACCTCAGTTATGCAGGTGTTCAAAGACTTACTGGCCTCTAACATTCTTTTGCTTCTCATATGATTCATATCAAGTTTTACCTGCAACTCATTGTTCTTATGCTTAAGTTCATCTAACTGCTTACCAAGCTCAGCTATTTCTAACTTAGCGTTGTCATACAGAAGAGCTTTCTCAGTAGCCAGTTTTTGATATTTCACTATGTCTAATTTTTGAGCTTTTACCTTTTCCTCATTCTTCTGCCATCTACCCTTAAAGGAACTCCTCTCGCATTTTATCTCAAACAATTCTAACTGATAATTTTTACAGATTTGTCTAAGTCCAGGAATTATACGAGCACAAGTGGGATCAGGACATACCTTGTCGTTATCAATCTCAGCAGCAAAGGCTTCCTTGTCATCCACCGGAGTTTCTTCAGGTTTCTCATCAGTCACAACAAATGCATGCTCTTCCTCATAATCCCTTTCCATAGCAGCAATCATTGCATGTGACAGGCTAAACTCTTTTAACTGAGGAGTCCAGTCATATCCACCTCCTTCCTACACAACCAAAGCACTTGACTCAGCCTTTCCCTTGCCATCACCTGCTTTCCTTTCTTCTGTTCTTTCTCTCTTCGGCTTTGTGCACTCTCTTACGAAATGCCCATACTCGTCACAGTTGTAGCACCTCAGCTTGCTCTTGTCAAACCCCATCCTGATCTTATCTTGGTCCTTCCATACATTTCTCCCAGTCTTTGCCATGAACTTCTTTGCTCTGAAAAAAGCCATTGCCATCTGCCAAGAGACATCCAACATCTCTACATCTTCTGGATTTATCTGATTTAGCTCCCCCGACAGCATCTCAGTAGGCACTAAAGTTCCTGCCATGAGAGCATGATAGCTGTTCATAAAGCCCATTCCGAGGGCAAAGTTAGGATCATTTGTAGCATCATGGTTGACACCTCCACTTGAACTCGCATGAGGTTGTGCCACAAACGCAGTTGACTTTGTGATAGAGCTTGGTCCACTTCCAGCTGACTTTCCATCTTGCTTAGAATCCACTTCTTCTGACAATAGGGCTTGGTTCAATTTTCCCGCCAAACTAAGGGAGCTTATATGGTTCAATTCTCTCTGCTTGTCATCAATAAGCTTTGACTTCAATTTGTTGATCATCTCATCAAGAGATAGCTCACTCAGCTTGTTGTTGTCCTTAATGATGGAGATGTTGGTATTCCAGGATTTGGGCAGACTATTCAGCAGTTTCAGATTCTTATCTTCCAGATCCGGTTCAACACCATAGCTTGACATTTCGGCCATCAGAGACACGAACCTTTGCACCTGTGCTTCGAAGGATTCACCTTGAATGTGGTTGAACAGATTGAATTTCTGCTTCAGCATTTGCTTGCGGCTTGCCTTAATGTCCGGATTTCCCTCATAAGCCACAATCAAAGCATTCCAGAGTTGCTTGGCAGTCTTGCAGTGCTTAAATCCTTGTGCAATATCTGGTGTAAGTGCCATAGTCATAATAGCAAATTCCCTCTCTGCTTTGTTGCATCTTTCCCAATCATCATCATCATATTCGTCTTCCGTTTTAGCTTTACCTGCATTGGTTCCTTCTGGATGTGTAGGTGTGTGTGGCCCATGAATTACCGCTCTCCATAATCTTAAATCAACACTCTTCAAGTGGTTTTCAAACCTATATTTCCACTCCAGAAAATTATCCGCCGATGTGAGTCTAGGTGGACGAGTGATGGATCCAATCTCAAAATCCAACTTCTGATACATACTCGGTTCGAAATCCATTACGTAAGCTTAGGGAAACTTAAAACTAAAGTCCAAATGTCCAAAATGTGCGATTGCGATAAAGAACACCTGATTACGATCGAGAACACACGATTACGATCCAAGCAGAATCGTAAACACCTGATTACGATGGAGGCAAATCGTAAACTTTGATTCCGGCAAGAAAAATCGTAAACACCGATTACGATTAACGATTACGACAAGCAAGGGTCGTAAACACACGATTCCGATTAAAATGAATCGTAAACTCGATTGCGATTCGAAGGAGTCAAAAACACGGATTACGATTTGAGATTCCGGTAATGAAAAATCGTAAACACGACGATTACGACCAAGTACAGTCGTAAACACGATTCACCGGATCGTAAACACGATAAAAATGCGATCTTGAACTCGTAAATCTGATTACGATGCAGATCTTCAAAAGAAACAGTCGTAAACACTCAATTAAACCCAGAAACTGATCGTAAACACGAAGAACAGCAGTAGCAGAACTCGTAAACACCAAAACAACCTTTAAATCTTCAAAAATAGTAGCTTTTTCCAGATAATAGCTTGAATCAATATCGTGAGAGCCTCGAATCACAGATTCTTGGCTCTGATACCAATTTTAGGTCCGAATATCAACCAAACACGATATCTTAATCACAAATGAGTGCGGAAACCTTGTATGTGATTGATTCAAGAACAATGTAGAAGAAAGAGACTCAATCTATAAGAAAGATCGAATCTTGAATGTGAAATACTACAAACTTAAAGCTAATGGTGACTGATCGTAAACACCTAAGTGAGAGAAAGAAATCGTAAACAGTTTTTCCAAAAGCTTATCATAATCATAAACAAGAGAGGTATTTATACTACCTCTTACAAACCCTAGGGCCAATCATAAACACTATAGGCCCAATCATAAACACATATAATCGGCCCACATGGCCTAAAAAATAAACTAACTAAGCCCAAAAGCCCATTAACTACTAAGCCCATAACTAATGTTCATGCCTCTAATATATAGCCCAACACTTTGTCTTACCTGGAGGTCATGGGTTCAATCCCTGACAATGGTGTTTCAGGTGTAATTCAGGAGTAGATTAGAGGTGTGTATGTTAGCCGTCCAAAAAAAAGTAAACAAAATCAACTGCTACTTTAACACAGACATTTACATATATAATCCAAAAGGTATGATTGCATTAATACATAGATCTATAAAATTACAAATTAAAAATTACTAACTTAAAAGGGAGAAGAAGCGACTGAAGGAAATTCAGGGTCATGGGGCCAAAAGATGTGACAAGTCCCTCTTTGCTTTCTCACATACACTAAAGATATTGTCTGAATCATCATATCGGCTACTTGCTGCTGATCAAGTGAAAAGGGAGAATACGTCCCACTTTGTTTTCTCTACATGCACTTGCTTCTGATCAACTGAAAAGGGAGAAGAAGCGGCCGATGAAAAACTGGGTTCAAGGGGCCAAAAGAGAGAGAAGCATCTGAAGAAAAATCAGGTTCATGGGGGCAGAAGGGAGAAGAAGCGGTCGATGAAAAGTCGGGTTCATGGGGCCAGAAGGGAGAGAAGCGCCTGAAGAAAATTATACAAGTGCTACAAACCACAACATGTGGCCCTTGCCACTGACTGATATAAAATTATACAATAACTTAAATCTTGCTCTCAGTAAAGCATTTGTATGAGCCATTAGAGACTCCTCATCTCCATGGTTTCCACAATAACTTAAAACCTGCTCCCAAAAGAGAGAGAGAGAGAGTGCAATCTTCCCTTGAACAAGAAAAAATTACCAAATCTGAGACACAAATTTTAATCAAATTTCAGTGGTGAAGATCATAACTTACCGTATTCCACATTCGGAGGACACCAATGCCACATTTTTAGCCGGTGATGATGGACAAAAATCATAGAGAGAGACTGGAAGAAAAGGCGCATGGTGGAGATAAAGAAAAAAACTGATATAGAGTTAACTATATATTGATGCTCGAGGGCTATAGTAGATGGATATTAGACAGATAAAGTAAATGAAGTAATAATGGTAGATGTAGATTAGATGCACTGTCGATCATTTTTCATAATTTGCTACGCAAAAAATATTTAATATAAGTGGCCATAGATTGAATCTCAATCATATCACTAGATAATTAAACATGATTGACAAAAATCAAAATAATTACATAAAAGTATAATATATTCAATCCTAATAATATCATAAGAAGATAAACATATAAGAATTTATTCATAGTTTGTTCATAAGATAAACATATATATCAATAAGCCTTATCACTACAATATTTGGATATTGTCCTAAACTTGCTTTGTCATCATCATCATCAACTTCTTCAATCCGAGAAATGTTCATAGGATCTCCAAACCAATGAGCAACTATATCCTTCACCTTTCATTGAACATTATTTCTAGAATAATTTATGTCTTTATTAGTTAGGGGAATTTCACTTAATTGTTTGAGAAAATTCATATTAAAATATTCAACAATTTCATCCAAAGAATAAATTTTACTCTCTTCTTTATTAATATATTTCACTTCAATCTTGATGATATAAGTTAAAAACTCCCAACATTGGACAATTTCATAATCTTCGTCATCATCTTCTTCATCTTTGTCTTCGAATACAACTTCATTGAATTTTGTATCAAGGACACGGAATAACTTAGTTGCCTCAACAAAGTATTCACAATTACTAGGAATCTTCTGTGCATATATTTTCCTGAGAATGTTCTCATCGTTGTTTTTAAGAACAGGTTTATGAGATTTGAAAGTTCTTCTCCCATTAGTGAAAAGCAAATAGAAACGATTATACCTCACATACCAGAATTTAAGGGAGTGTTGATTATCCGGCCAATTGATATCATGCGCGCCTGTTAATATTGTAGAGAATTAAAGATCGAGAAATGGATGGTAAAGGAAAATAACAATGATGATATATATATAGGGTACAGTCTATAGATTTGAACACGAATTGTTGTAAACGAAGAAGCGCGTTTTGTTTACTTTAATTTTGAGGGAAACAAATCGTTTCCTTTTGCCATGCATATACTATTTTACCGTGAACATTACTTATCTTTAGCCACACATAAAATGTTTAACAGCCACCGTTGATGACTTTTGGTGTCACAAACGAAATTAATATATGTGGTCATAGGTAATAGATTTTTGTCACTTACAATAAATAAGCAAAGGGCATGAACACTCTACTATTTAGTCACACAACCTAATATAAGTGACCATATGTACTAGTTTTTAGCCACATAACTAATTTAAAACAGTGGTCGTTGCTCACATGTAGTCACACATAATATATACTTAATAGTTTTGCTTTTTTTAATTTACTAAATACTAAAATCTACTCTTCCGACGCACAACATATCTAAGTGTGGCCGTTTGGTGCATTTCGCCACTCTTTTTCAAGTGTGACAAATAAATGCCACATTTTGTTTTGTAAAACAGTGCCTAAAGCCTCTGCACCTGATTATTGTTGTCACATAAACAAAAATAATACTTGTCTAAAAGGGTCCAAAAGCTATATATATGGACACGGGTACAAAATATGTGTGGCTGAAACTAGTATTTATTACCTTTAGCCTCGTTTTTTATAAATAGTGGCTACGCGTTTTCGGAAAAACGATGGCTGAAGGTCGCTTTTTGACGTAGTGTCTGATGAATTATACGAAACACCAAAGAAAATAAAGCAAAACCTTAAATGGACAACTATCAAGCCAATACTCACGTATACTCAGAGATAGTTTGATCTTTTAAGAAAATAAATGTCACGCCCCTGTCAAAGGTTTGGGTGTGAGCGAGATGGAATCATAGTCACAGAAATACAGAACAACTACTACTAAATTCAGACATTAATTAAAACATAATATCACTAATTGTTGCAGCGGAAAGAGTGGTAAACGATATTGTCTTACATTTGAACTTTAAAAGTCTAGTTTCATTTATTGAAAACATAAAGTAGTTATTTAAGATAGATAGGGACTATGACTCCAACGAAGCAGGTCCGAATGTAAAGGCAAAGTCCCATTTGCACGACTTCCATGATCAGCTTAATTGCCTGAGAAATCACGAGTTTAAAAGGTCAACATAAAGTTGGTGAGGTTCACAGGTTTAGGACTCGATAGTAAGATTGTAAAACAGTTTAAGAAAACTTAGAATGTTATGTTGGCTTACTGTTGTGGTTGTATGATCTCACCTGAACCTTGATTTCAAATACTAACAGTTTACCACCCATGGTATCCTCACCCGAGAGATACCGAACAGAGCAGAATAACTGACGTGTACCCCAAGACAGTATCCGGAAGTCAGAATTGGAGCTACCAATCAGGCAGGGTTGTCAACCCAAATAGATTTATTCACTAGCTATCATTTCGAGCTGAACTAATTACAATCATCTAATGGTGCTTTTCAGTTGTACTAACGTTTATAACGATAAAGTACTAGTTGTGGGCAATCAGTAAGAGAACATATAGTCATACGGCTAACAGTAGACCATAACAATAAGTTAAAATATTTTATCGGTTCATGATTTCTCCCACATAAGTGTAAAACAGTTGTAAAGAAAAGGGGCCGTGAAACTCACTTGGTTTAGTGATGATGATGGATTGCCGAGTGGCAACTAGCAAGTAAAGTCCTAATAAAACATAAGACAATATGCATAAGGGTCCACATAATCATTTGAGTAACGAACGTAACCCATATGATACCGGTCAAGTCTTGACGTATAATCCCGTTTGTAGCGTTTAAAAACCCGTTAGTTAATCAGTTCACAACACCAGGAAATGCAAACGTTCACGTATATAGGCATTTAAGATAAATCGAATAATTATTCTAACTTGTCGAAATAATTTTATTAAATTATTACAAGTTAAAGATTTAATGATTAACCACAAGTAGGTAAATATTAAAGGCCATTTTAATATTAAACTCATGTTTAGGGAAATTAGGGTGTTAACTTAATATAAATATAATTGTTATTAAAATAATTATATTAACAAACCAAAATGATTTTAACTCGATTTAGGGTGTTTAAAACCATATGGATAATTATTTGTTGCAAATAATTATTTTACGTTTCGATACGTCGTAAGACGTTTTTAAAAGGTTTAAAGATTTCGTCTCAATTTCATATGTTTAAAAATAAAACATTTGATCCGGTTAAAATGTTTTAATTATTTTGATTTATTTAAAATAATCAAAAATGTTTAACATATGTTTTTCATAATTCTATAAGTCTTTTGATTTTATTTTTATAAAATCATTTTTAAATAACTTTATTTATTTAATAAAGCTAAAGTTTTTAATTCAAGGCTTTTTATAGGAATATTCACCAACATGAAATATTTCCATTTTTGTATAAAATCCAAAGTTTTATACCTTTTTCATGTCAAATGTTTTTATTATAGTCTTTTACTATTTTTGGATATAATATATATATATATATATATATATATATATATATATATATATATATTATCCATTTTATTTTTATAAAATCTAAACAAGTCATTTAAGTCTTGTATTTTAGAACTTATATTTTTATAAAATATGACCATTTTATATAAGTTAAGTTCCATGGTGAATTTTTATGGTTTAAAATCCAAGTAATTTATATTAAATTACTAGTTTTAATATTTATCCATAAAATTCATTTTAGTGATTTAAACTTGTCATTTTATGTCCAAAATTTTATGTAACACTTCCTAACGTCCATAATAGTCCATGCATGCCATAAGCATCATTTTTAGTTCATGTTAATCTGCCATTAGCACATATTAGTCCATAAACTTGATGATTAACAATAAAAATCTCAAATAACACTTCTAGCATTTTATAACATAACATAACATGATCATAACTTAAATAAACCATGCAACATATATTAAACATCATCAAATCATCAAATGATCAAACCAAATCATAGGGTTAGTAACTTGAGCCAAATATTTTCATTTAAACACATTTTCAAACCTTATATTAGAAATCAAAGAAAAGAAAGATAAGTTGTTTAGATGATCATGATCTTGAAAAATCCAAGTACTAAATTGTTAGTTGTCAAGACTTGGTGGCTCATTTGGGTTGGATTCAAGTGTATAAAACACTAGAAATGGTGATTCAAAAGACTCACAAAGGAGAGGTTAGAAGGTGGCGGTAGGGTGTGGTGGTTCACGGCTGTGAACAGCAGCGACAGAAGGAGCACCGCAGTAGCAACAGCTCTGGGCAGCAACAATTTGGCGACAGGAGGAGAGCACAGTAGTAGCAGCATGGCAGTAGCAGCAGCAGGGTGGCGGTGGCGCACAGCAGTAGTAGTGGCGGTGGCTGGCTGGTCTGGTGGAAGTGGCAGTCTTGATGGTTGTTGTGGTGGTTGCTGGTTGTACCGAGAGCGGAAAGGAAGGAGGTTGCGGGGTGGTTGTTGTGGGTTGCCGAGAAGAAACAATGGAGGAGGAAGGGTGGTTCACGGTGGTTGTGGCAGCAGCATTTAGCAGCAGTGGTGAGGGGGTTGTTTGGCCGGAAAAACAGAAAGGGAAGGGAGGGTGAGAGAGAGCCGGTTATGGAGGGAGGAGAGGAAAGGGACTTGAGTGTTGGGTTTGTGTGTGTAAGTACATGGGTAGGTTGGGTTGGTGGTGATTGGAGTGTTCTCTTGTTCTTAAGGTACATACACACTATTTGGGTCATGATGAGTCTAAGTTTATGTCCTTAGGTTAAAAGATGTGGCTTCTTGATCACCATAACCCTTTTTACTAACATATGTTATATGTGTTACAATGTGTGTAGGTGATTTTTATAAAAATCTTGTCATGTTTTATTGAAAAGGGGTTCAAGTATCATGAAAGTTTATAAAAACATATAAATGTTTGAGGTGAAATAATCCACAACTTTCATATTTAAACAATGTATATGAAAAAAAAATATACAAGTTCATGACTAATTTTTATAAAAATAATAGGTGGTAATAAGTTTTATAAAAATTTATACAAGGTTGGTGGGCTAATATTATTTAAAAAAAATTCATTAGATTTGGGCTTGATATTGACATTGGGCCTAAACATTTGAAAGAAAAATGCGATTGGGCCCGTTTGTCGATTATGGGCCATATGGGTCCAAACGGGGCACCGGTTCGAGGCCCAGGGCCGTTGAGCATCGGTTGGGTTTACGGATCGCCACGATCATTCGAAAAATCACGTTTGCGTAACGGATCAAAGTTTGGGGCTCAGTTTCGTTATTTGAGGCTTATTGGGCCTATTGGGCCGTTTCGGGCCTAATTATGTGATCGGTTGGGGTTTGGCTTAAGTCTTGACAACAATATCAGTTTATGATATTTTTATTTCATAAAAACAATTGTGTAGGTTGGTTATAATAGTTTTTCAGAAATCAGTTATATTTTCTAGTTTTTCGCATGGGTTACGGTTAAGGTTTTCAGTTTGTCAGTCCGTGACAGTTTTAAGCTCGATCGTCCAGGTTGTTTAAAACCGAATAGTTTTAAACATACGATCGCTTATCAGTTTTCCGTGTCGGTTATATAATCGTTCGACACCAGTTCTAGATAAATATAAAAGTACATTTTATATTTATTTTTCTTGTTATTGAAGTTCCATGATTAATACATGAAATCTTTATCTATACTATCTTAATATATATATTGGAGAGAGAAAGTTCACTTGTTGAATTTCTAAGATTTTACAAGTTTAAAAGCATAGTGTACAAGTGCTTAAGCACAAAATCTTAATGTTTAGGTTGAAAGAGGGTTGAGTTGGATTTGGCCAAAGGAAGGTGAATCAGTTGAAAATTCATATCTCAGGGAAAAGCTCCCCAAATTATGCAATTCCTGGCACCCTCCTTGCTCCTTCCCTATTTTCAGTATGATTTCAGGCGCCTTTCTCCATTTTCTTTAACACAGAACTCCTAATCTAAGCATCTTTCACACGGATCACACATTTGAATTCCAAATTTGAATTGAAGACTGGTCGGTGAACCTCCATCGATTCATCCTCTCGTCGTTACCCTAAATGTGAAGCTCCATCGATCCATACCTTTCCACCAAATCAAGCATGAAAGTTAACATGCTTTACAAAATTCGTTCATTTTCAACCAAATCGTACAAGAATTGTTGTTCTTCAACCAAATCGTACATCTGCTTTCTTCTTCAAAGAGACATCCGGTACATTCTTGCAGGTACCTTTCTCTCATAACTCACGCTTTCAGTGTATCTATCTCATTTCAAAATTATCACCATAGATATGCATCTCAAAGTTCTCACGACCGAATAAGTTGCTCTCTCCCATTCCTCTCATTACTTTGATTTTGAATAAGTTGTTCCAACGTCATTCAGCGCATAGTCAGAATCTAGATCTGGTTTAAGGTAATTTTTCATTTTCGTTTTTTGATGTTCATATCTCAGTGCTCATTTTCTTACTTGATTTTCATTCAGCGCATAGTCAGAATTTTGATTTGATTTTGTTAGAGAGTTTCTTAACGAATCTTGATCCAAATCGCCTCCACCGAATCTCGATTTGAAGTTTAGGTATGATAGTCGTCTTTTCCTCTACTGGCATTTCTTGAAAAACTTTCATTCTTTAGAGATATAGGCTTTTTATTTTCTCTGTGTATGTATAAGCTATATTTGAACTCAGATCTAACTTTTAGTGACTACATTATACGTTCAGATCTTTGGGCTTCAAGAACTACAGAATTGCTAGATTCGCCACATGATCGGGAAATAGAGGTCTTGTTGAATACTGATTCAGCTGAAATGAGAGGTTTGGAGGTGTTACTCCTTGAAATGGCCATACAGATAATGAGGTTAGCCTACTAATTCAATTTAAGATTCTAAGATTAAGAAGTTTCCATGTTTTTATATTCATTCAATGAAAGAATATTAACATGGTGTTTATTCTTTTGAGTTTTAAAGAATGCAGTACGTATTATTTTAGGTTATTTTATCATTACTAATAGATAATATATTGAATTCAAGCTTTTTTCTTCTTATTTGATGGCATTTCTACTAAAAGAGTATATGACAAAAGAACCATCTTGATATTGAAAAGTTATTGATCTGATGATTCTGATCTCATATTTCCTTTTTAGGTGGTATTTGATAAAGGCGAGTTTCTTGCGAAAATTTGCAGTGAGAAAGGTTACATTGACATGTCAACGGTTGATGCCGAAACTTCCTAAAAAATTAGCAAGGTTTAAGTTGCCTTTCTTTTCTCTAACGGGTTTCATTATTCTTTGATCTCTAATGAGACATTTCAAATGGTTGTAGTGGTGATTTAGTTATATAAGAATGATTTCTTATTCTGTTTGTATTACCAATAGGTGTTTTTATGTTTGGTTTGTGATTTATGGAAGCCACAACTATGGTCAAATCTCAGTTTAAATCCTTAACTTCATGCTAATCTTTAAATCAGTTGCAGGTTGAAAAGCTGTTGCTTATGTTATTAATGTAGAGGAACTAGTTCTAAGGTTCTAATTTGGTATTTTGCTTATCTGATTTTGTAAAATCCTGCTAATCTGATTGAGGAATTCACTTATTTTTAGTTTTGTTGTAGTTGGAAGCTATTGATGCGTTCCTGGTATGTGTTACTTTCACTTTAGTAAGAAAAACTTCAAACAGAAAACATGCCATATTTCTAAATGAAAAGTTTGTTCTATGTGATTCACTTCTCTTTTTATGATTCCTATTATATAACACATGTCAATTTCACTAAGTTTTTCCCTTTATACAAGGCCTATGGAGAAGTCATTGGAGAAACTTGATGATTTTAGGAGTAAGAAGCTCTAAGAGACGATTGGTGTGTATCCTTTTCAAATACGGTTCTCTTTTTTGCTTCTAGATTATTTTATACTATTTTTGCATTTTTGGTGTTCAGAATTCACAGGTTTTATGCTGCAGGGTGCAGCTGCTGCACCAAAGAAGAATGTGCGACGAACAATTTTGTATCTGGTGGTGGTCTTGATAGATTGTCGTGTTTAAATTAAGATACCACTCTCTAGAAAGGAATTGATAGTTTTGATTCGAGTGAATATAGTTAGTTATGTTCAATTTTAATGGAGTTTTGTTCACTGGTCGCATCTATTTGGAAATACTTTACAAATTATTTTTGTTATTACATCAATGGAAAGTAAAACGGTAAAAAAAAAATGGTGATTTGATTGCCTAAGTTCTAACTTACTGTTTAGAATATTGATCATGCTTATTTTACATGTAGTCATGTAGAATAGGAGTCGAGGAAGACAGAACTTTTAAGGAATTTGTGTCTTTTAGTTATGATAAAATTTGTCATTTAAATTATAGGTAGATGCATTCTCTGTTAACTTTGGATTTAATTATTGTACTTCAGTCCAGAAAGCACACCCGGATTGCCAAAGGATCCAAAGAGTAATGCGGTTCCCAGGTCTTGCATATGTTATGGGACCTGTTCACCGTAGTAGAGAACGACAATTTCAGGTATATAAACATATTGTGACATCCGAAAATTCCAAGGTTAACTTCCGTTAGACAATCTTCGTTAGTTACGTTATAAGTGTTAACTTAGTAACTAATGCTTAACTAGGCCGAATACGTCCACGACCTTTGGTTGATCACCGAACCCGTCCTCATGTGTTATGTGTTCATTTATTTATTTATTTATTGCTATTATGTGCAACGTGATGTAAACGCATGATTTATTGTTATTATTAATAGCACGACAAATTATTAATTATTGATTATGTGATAAATTGTTTAAATTGCCTAGTTTAATGTTTAATCAAGTAATTAGGGTGTATGCATGCATGTTAATCATGGGCTAATGATGGACTAATCATTGGGGCCCAAACCCCAATGATAAGCCCACCAAAAGCTTTAGTATATAAGCTAATAAGCACATAATTAAAAACCTTAATTCTTTCATTTACTTACATCACACAAAACACACACACACTCCCATTCTCCCTCTCTCTAAACCGCCACCACCTAGCCACCAAGATCAGTTGTGAACCACCGG
>JBCNJP010002920.1:0-13064 GCA_039602395.1 Deinandra increscens subsp. villosa | reverse complement strand
CTGTTTAAGATAACTCTAATCAAAATCGATTCTGATATATGATTTCGATATTCATCAATCATTTGTGTTTTATCTTGAACAGGTTTACGTAACCCTAAGATCTATCTATTGCAACTGCACGCCATTTGAGGTTTCCTTATTATTATTTTTTTCAAAAGACGTGATGTTAGTTCTCATGTTATTGTTCATTCAAGTTTATGATTCACTGATTTTTGGGGTGAAGAACAGACCCCTACACGAGTACGATTTAGGGTATGTTTCTGATTTTGATTTGTGTTCTTTAGAATCATAATCGCTTCTTTAATTTCTATTTGAAATCTTCATTTTCTAAAACTAAAGTTTCTGTTTCATATTATCTTCTATAATAAGGTTTGTATCGATGTAATAGTGTGCAGACCCAGTAGAAAAGTGCTTGGTGGAGATTGAAGTTTTGAACAGAACTTTAAACTACATTGTTGTACATGTACACTGGTTTGGAAGTCTGATTTTGATGTAAATATATGAGTTCATGTTATGATGATGCCGTTGTTATGGCTCAACTACACTGTTATGAGGTAAATATGGCTCAACTACACTGTTATGAGGTAAATATGGCTCAACTACACTGTTATGAGGTAAATATGGCTCAGTTCATGTTTGATGCTCTTTGTTTTCCCCTCCAATCATGTTTTACTTTATTAATTGATTTCATCTCAATAGGCTAATGTTGGATGCTCTAAGGATGCCGTTGTGATTTGTGTGTTTGCAGAAGAAAAAGGAAGTTGTAGAGGAGATAGAACCCGATTCACTCTCTCACGGGTTATAAGAGAAATCCAAAAATTTCATACATAATTGTGTCATGATTTTACTCATAAATTATGCATGCATGTTCACTACTTTATACATTTTGTTACTATGCTACTACTAATATCCAAAATCTAAATTGGTTGTACATCGACACTAAGCTCCAACCTTCTTGAAAACTAAGATAGAAAACCAACATAGTTTTATTTGTATTTCAGCAGCCATGTCAGTAGCACAAACTATCCAATTTGGTCAAAATATGTGTAGAAGCAAGGTTAGTATCTTTTCAGTATTGTGTTTATGTAAAATATGTCAAACCTGTAGGAAGTGTAACTACCAATCTCATTGGTTCTAAATACCATATATGGGATCAGGTCCTATTTCTCAACCTCTCTGTAATCATTTCTAGATATATTACAACGATTTGACCACTAATGATTTTATCTGGGTTGTGTTTTATTGGGTCAAATAAAGATCTATAAGAAATAAGTTAAAAGAGCTTAAATTTTACCAAAGTGTTTTAATGCATACAACTTCCTAAATCGTAATGTTTTTCATTTGGTTGCAGCGAAGACGGCTTCACTAAGTTGTGACCAAACTGTCTAAACATTTATCCAATCTTGAAGGCCTCAGAACTGTAAGCTATTGCTTTTGAGTTTTGTTTTACATGTTTTGATCAGTGCTACAACATCCAAAAGGCAAACATAATCTGAATTTAGGCTTGATTAGGCTGATTAGTAGTATACTTTATTTTCATTTATGATCATAACCGGTTAACTTTCAATAGCCAACATTGCAAACAATTAGGAGATATGCATCATATTTGGGGCTTTCTGTTGGTAGATGAATATGATTTTTGCTTACTCTAATTATTAATGACTTCATTTTTAAATAAATAAGTAAACATGGCATTTGTATCAAAATGGTTGCACTTCCTCTGTACATAAATGATTGTTTGTGATATACAGAGTCTTCACAACGGAACTTGAATTTGTAACGAGACAAGGGATAGATCCGAGTTACAGAAAATCACCGCTTGGTAGCACGTTGGGCAATTCGAATCACAACCAAGTTACACACTATCACCAACTGATCGTCATTTGGTTTCCAAGACGCCAAAATATTCTCCCACAAATTGAATTAGCAATGGAACAAAGGGATAAACTCACAGTTTATGATAAATCACTCTGATCTTTTCATTGCATTGAAATCACAATACATAGAGTACTGAAAATAGTAAGTGTCCCACATGACCCACTACTTATGAAATACGGGAACCAAGGAAAATACGAAAACCAACTTGACAAAGTCATAAACATAAAACTAAATTAACATAAAATACTAAAATGAAAATTGCATTGTCCATGTAGTTGCATGCAGGTTAAGGGTCACATGCATGAAGCATGTTGACCCATTTTGATGTAGCCGGATCTTCATGTGGGTCTGTAACGGCAAGGAGGGTTGAATGGGTGGATACATGGCCACCATCCTGCCTTCTCATTTAGTATTATTGCCTTCTCATTTAGAATAAACAATCTAATAACTTTGCTTGCTCGGAAACTTTTTAGTTGGAGTCTTTTCATTTAGTATTATTGCCTTCTCATTTAGAATAAACAATCTAATAACTTTGCTTGCTCGGAAACTTTTTTGTTGGAGTTGATGAATCAAGAGGATTGATGGAAAACCATTCTTTGGTGATAAATGGTCTGGTGGAGGAGTTTCCTTTGTTATTTGATGGCTTTTATTGTGTTTGACTTTCTGAATCAATTGAGGATATTATTGTATTTTACCATAGTAGAATATTATTGTACTTTATTAAACGCCAGCCATTAAATGTATAGTAAAATTTCTGTAAATTAATAATGTTGGGACCAGGATATTTTATTAATTTAGCGAGATATTATTATATCGATAAATTAATAAATTATTAATTTAAAGAGTTGCTTATATTCGTGAGCAACTCTAAATTGAATGCATCAACCTTCAAAATTTTTATGTTCATTCACTTTTCCTATTTGAACAAAACAGAAATAAGGATATTCAAAATTCACATGTACATCTATACATTAATGAATTTGTCAAGTTCAATGTATATAGATCTAGATTGACCACTATAAAATATCCAATAATACCGTTCAAAATTTGGTTGATGATGAAGTTGATGATTCAATACCTCTTGAACCGGTCACTCGGAAAGAAGCATTGCAAACGGCAACACCTCTTCACAACTTTTTGTTGCAATATGAGAATATAGTGCCTCAACTCTTAAGTGCAATGGGGAGATTTAAAGATGAACTCAATATAGATTTGAAGTTCATAAAAGAACAAGTGACTATAGATTCATTTTTTACTAGACAATCCTAGAATTCTGAAATATTGTAGTAATTATTAATTTATAGTTACGATTGGAATAATATGTTTACATTGGGATTTCAAAAAAAAATTATTATCTTATTATTTTATCGATTGGGGTCTAATTTTGTACTGGTCCTAAGTTGGGACCGGACAAATTATTAATTTATCGAGTATTAAATTATAGAGGTTCTATTGTAGTTCATAAATCTGTCTTTTCTAATATGTATTTTACTTTTATAACTTATCAAACGTTTCGTCTTACCTTTAATTCAAATTATGAAATTCATTATAATTTGATACATTATTGTTTTTACTTTTTCTCTTTTTATTATAATATTTTAAATGTTCGATTCATTTTTTAAAAATCCACCCGTGCGTCGCACGGGTATAAAAAACTAGTATATATATATATAGGGAGAGGATCATTTGAGAACTAATTGGTTGAGAGAACTTTTGAGAACCATTTTAAGCCACTAGTTGTATTTACATATACCCCCTCCCATGAATTTTAGTGATCCCCAACTGAAATTAGTGGTGGAGATTTAGTTCTCAAAAGTCCTCAAAACAAAAAGTTCTCATTTGAACCTAACCCTATATATATATATATATATATATATATATATATATATATATTTAGGGTGAGGTTCATTGTAGACACTTTCGCATGTGAAATGGCTCCTTTTCACATGTGAAATTTTCTGAATAATGAGAAAAAAGAAAAAAAGAAAAAAGAAAATTAATCACAACCATTAGATCAAGAGATCTAATGGTGAAAAAGGGTGTCTACCTGTCTACACTTATGGGGGTGTCTACAATGAACTTTTCACTATATATTTATATATATATATATATATATATATATATATATATATATATATATATATATATATATATATATATATATAAGGAGATGATCATTTGAGAACCAATTGGGTTTGAGAACTTTTGAGAACCATTTTAAGCCACTAGTTTATATATATGGAAAACCCCCTATGAATTATAGTGGTCCCACCTGAAATTAGTGGTTGAGATTTAGTTCTCAAAAGTTATCAAAATAAAAAGTTCTCATTTGAACCTAACCCTTATTAGGAATACCATCTTTTAAATTCCCATGCTTATTAACCTCGCTTAGACTCTCAAAACTACAAAGTCTTACAATTTCTTGCACCACATTTTTGACCTCCTCCTCCTCAGTGAACGGACAACCCAAGAACTTTGCAAGTCGCTTCACATTCTTCATTGTATCTATCATCATATCCTCGTACTTCTAGAATAAAACATTTTTTGGGTGTTCTAAACTGAACTTATGGTACCTTTTACATGGTCCCAATACGGTCCGTTTGGTGTGATACCTTTGCTAAACATATCAAACGCCTCTTCGAATGTCATTTGATCGCGGGATTGGTCTCTCAATTTATTTCCATAATGAAATAGAGACACCAAAACATCTTTAGGGTTTCTAAATAAATAAACAAAATGACATTTGTTGTCAAGAATGGATTGAGGCAATGAAGTGTAGGATATATGAGTACCAAAGAGACGTGTGGAATGTGGATCAACGTAAGTAGGAGTGGTTCTATAAAGTTCACTTTCAATATGGGGTACACATTTATGGGGGTTGGATATGAGTAGAGGGTGAGTTGAAAGATTGTGGTTTTGGTAGTGGTTTCTATTTACCAAAGCAAACACGAGCGCTTTGAGCCATGTGGTACCAGATTTAGGCGGTGTGATCAAGTAGATATCGGTTGGACGAGCTATGAAAGTGTCTTGTAAGGCCATCACGGTTTCAACCGAGGTTCTACGACCCGAGTGATGCCAAAAGCCTTGATACATGTATATGTTTTCGGATATCCAACCTTTTTTCTTTGGAAGCGTTGCAAGCCTGTCTTTGTACCGATCGAAAACAATGGCCATATTTGCCTTTTCTTCTTCTTCACTGCATTTAGCTATAGAAGAAGGAAGAGGAGAAGCAAGAGAAGAAGCTATTGGGATAGACATATTATGATTAATTGTTTGTATGGAATCACATCATTTTTTTCCTTATTTATAGACCAAAATATTTTTATTTTATTTTCTGAATTTTACATTATTCATACATTATTGTTTAAAGGGACATAATTATTGTTTGTGGTTGCATGTTCCAATGGCATAGACAAAATGCATACCTAATGTTTACGCAACCCAAATAGTGTAGAACATGCACAATTTCGGATTTCCCATAATCAAATCATGTAAGAACAAATGTAAAATGAATTTCATATATAGGAATCATGCTTATTCAAATCCTAAAGGACGTTATTTTGACACTTTTACATAAATACATATTAAACCTATTAAAACTAATAAAATACAACTTCAACCCTAAACTATACTAACTCTTTAAACTTGGATAAAATGTTTAGGTTAATAATCACGCCCTAATTTTGATCCGAGTTCAAATCTTCATTTTTATATCTGTGTATCAACTTTTGTTAGCTAGAGAATTGAATTAGAGGGAAGGGAGAGATTTCGCAACTGTCGTAATGATCATTAACAACTATCACCGATATTTCAACTAACCAAAGTTTGTTAGTTGACATTTACAATTGCACCCCTTATACTTCTATTTATTACAATAATAGTCCCTTGACTATTTATTTGCTAACAATACTCTCCTCACATACAAAATTATTGACCTCAAGGATTAGCTGGAATCTGGAAATCAGGAAGGCACAACTGGAAGTCATCCTTGTACTCCCACGTGGCATCAGAAAGAGGTTACCCATGCCAATGAATCAATACATGAGCAACAACATGATTGCGACGTCGAACAACCTGGTGATCCATTATGCTCGTGACTGCAGTGAAAACCTAGAAGCTTGTGGAATAGGTATAATTTGTTGAGGACACTGAGCTTGCTTTAGTAACGAGACATGGAATGTAGGATGAATGTGGCTATTTGGTGGCAAATCTAAACGATAAGCAACTGACCCAAACCCTTTGTAACACCAAAAATGGTCCATAATATTTTGCAGACAGCTTATTATACTTCAGTGAACGCATAGTTTGCTGCATATAATGTTGTAACTTCAAATACACCCAAGAACCTTCATTGAACACTCTTTCTGATCGCCATTTGCTTCATTTGATTCTGTGTAACCACTAACGCCTGCTTCAACACTTGAACATTTGATTCCCTATCAGTCAGTAACCCATCAACATCTGCCATTTTGGAATCCCGGGAAAATAATGAACATGTAATGGAAGTGGATACCCATACAGTGCCTCAAAAGGAGCAGTACATATAACAGTGTGGTAACTAGTGTTGTACCACGACTCAGCAAGTGACAACCACTTAGCCCAAGAAATGGGTCTCTCAAACACCATACTCCTGAGATAAGCTTTTACACACTGATCGGTGCATTTTAGGTACAAGTTATTATATGCTAATTCTATACTAAATGCACCGATATTAGTGTAAAATATGTTAGTTCGATTGGTTTTTGATATTTTATAAACTTTGTGATTAAGAGAGCTAACATGGTTTGATTAACCTAAACTTTAGGCTAATGATAAATCTAAATGTTATGTTATTATTATCAATTTTTGCAATGCATTATTAATAGATAATAATAATATATTATTTAGTATTTATAAGTTTGTGAAATTAAAGAATTCTAAATATGAGTTAAGGTTGTTATATTTGGTGAAGTGTAGGTTTACGTGTACTACATAATGGAAGTGGAGCATCACATGGAATTGATTATGAGCATTTCAGGACCATCACGTGGATTTTTAAGAGCCACAAAAATGAATGAGCTAAAGAAGGAATGGATAGAAATGAGAAGTAGATTAGAATTTGTGGAATTTGCAAAAGAAGGTCAAGGAGCAGCGTATCATACGCTCCTAGGCGTATCATACGCCCAGAATCCAGCATTTCCAGCGTATGACAACCCTTATGCTCAGTACGAAATCAGCGTACAGCTTGGTACTCGGCGTACCATACGCCGGGCAGCGTATGGTACGCCCGCGCACGAGTCTGTGACGGTTTTTAGCGATTTGGGACGGGTTTTTAGTCAATTATTCACAGTTTTTCAAAGAGGATTCGGCCAGAGAAACATTGGGGACGATTTTTGGGCTTCTAATACTCCGTGACAAAGCGTTAGAAGATCAAATCAAGCAAGATCATCACTCAATTCCATCAATTCTCATCATGTTCATCATCACCATGAGTGGCTAAACTTCATGTGATCACAATCAGGTTTTAGGGTTTGTGTTTTCTGAGTATTACTTAGCTCTTAAGTTGTGTTGAACATCAATTATCTTCCTTTACTTTAAGCGCTTGGTAATTGAAGATTGTTTATGTGTTTATGTATGCGTACGACTGCAAGACAAGCTTTTCGATCACACATCAATGCATTACCCCTTTCATTTGGTTTTTATCATTGAGGATCAAGGTGTTATTGATTGTAGAGTCTAGTATTGTCGATGGTTACATTGTTTACCTTATGTTATCTTTTTCATTCGGTCTAGAATCGTTGAATCAAAGTTGCATGAATGATGTATTCCTTATCATCCATTGTTGTATATGTTGAACTAGATTATGTCTATGTATTCTATTGACACACAATTGAACTAAGTGGTATCTCAGTTAGCCAACTCGAACCTAGTTGTGATCATCTTTTCTTTATTGCATTTTTCATCAAAGTCTTATTTAGTTACTTAATCAATCAATCAAAAATCAATTTTTCATTATGTTAGTAGTAGAAATCAAATTGAACTACACACCAACCACTAACTCCTCGTGGATTCGACAACCCACTTACCCTTACTAGTTAATCAAGTGAGGCTATTTGGAACACACAAACTCTCTTTTATTTTTGATCGGCACTTCGACGTCGATCAAATTTTGGCGCCGTTGCCGGGGAGTAGGTGCGCTTGGTTTGTAGTTGTAGTTGGTTTTTAGTTGTTCTTTGTTTTACTTAACTAAAAAAAAAAAATTCTAAAAAAAAAAATATAAAGTTTATTGCTTGTTATTTCTCTACTACGCAAGGTGTGTTCTTTGTGCAGGTAATAGGTTGTTGCATGCATACTCGGTTTTCCGGAAGATCTTCACCATTAGCATTTGAGCCAGAAATTGAAAGATTAGCAAGGAACAAGAGAGTTCTCCATAGATCTAGTTTGCGAGCATCTACATCACAACCAGTTGTTCAAGCTCAGAGCAATAGCATCAGTTCATCAAGGTCAAGCATGGCCAATCCGGGGAATCAAGGTCAATTTCAAGGAGCAGGTCAATATGGATATCAAGAGTATCTAAATTTCGAGAATGACCCAGATAATAATTCAGTTAATGGTAGCCAAGGTAGCCCTCATGGAACAAACCATGATGGGGGTTGGTTTGAAGGAGACAATGGTGGTGCTGGAGATGGTGGAGGACAACAAAAAAATTGGGATCACCATCTCAATCAAGGTGGAGGACAAGGTCAAGGTCAACCACAATGGAATTATAATCCCGTTTTTCAAGCACAACCACAAAACCAACAATTTGGGGTTTTCAATCATGGGGTCTTAGGTGGACAAGGATTCCAAGGTCAACAAGGATTCCAAGGTGGACAAGGTCAAAGAGTGATGGGTGTTGATAGCCACTTCCGACCGGCTATTCATCGAAATCCATCGCCTGTAGTACCACCTCATCAAAATGGAAGGCAATTCGAGATCCGTCCTCAATACCTTTCCATCATTCCAACGTTTAAAGGTTTTGCATCCGATGAACCTTACTCTCACCTCTACGAGTTTGCAGCTATTTGTAGCACCATTGGAAGCCAAGGTTTCACACATGATGAGGTAAAGCTTAACCTTTTTCAATTTTCACTAAAAGATAGGGCTAAACAATGGTTTTTGACACTTCCACCGGGTAGTATCCGTACTTGGGATGAGATGCAACAAGCATTTCTTGATGAGTACTACCCGATGGGAAAGACTAGTGATGCTCGAATTGCAATCAAATCTTTTTCTCAACAATCCGGTGAAGCCTTTCACGAGGCTTTTACCCGCTTTAAAGAAATGCTTCGATTGTGTCCACATCACGGGATTGAGAAATGGGAATTGGTCAAAACTTTTTATGATGGTTTACTTCCCGATTCAAATCAAATGGTTTTCTCAAGTAGTGGTGGAAATTTTCTAACCCACCATGAAGATTATGCATGGCACTTTTTAGAAAATCTAAGCAAAGGCTCAAAAACTCAAGCATCCGCAAATCGGAGAGCAAAACCGGCTAGTGTCAAGTCGGTAAATGATCATGCTCAAAATGATAGATTTAACTCTTTAGAGCAGAAAATGGATTTAATATGTCAAAGTTTGGGAAAGGATGTTTCTTCTGTTTCGCAGGAATATGAGTTGTGTGCTGCTTGTGGTGACATGGGACATGTGGCGTTGACATGTCCTATGAACTTGGGAAAAAGTGAAGAGGTGAATCAAGTGTATGGTGACAAGAAGCAATTTAACATGAATTCGAATACCTATCACTCGGGGCTCAGAAATCACCCACTTTTTAGTTATGGCAATGCTTCAAATCAGATGAATCCCAATTTCCAAGGGTCAAGTCAACAAGGCGGTCAACAACAATACCAAAACCGTCAACAAAATTTTCAAGGAAATTTCCAAAGGCCTTACAATCAAGGAAATCAATTCCAAGGCAATTACCAAAGCAATCAAGGAAATTTTCAAGGAAACCAAGGGGGTTTTCAAGGGAATCAACAAAGAAACTATCAACAAGGAGCCCCTCAAAATCAAGGCCAATTTCAAACTGCTCAACAAGGAGGATCTTCATCTAGTGATCCAACAGTAAACACGAAGTTGGATGAGATCATGGGAATTCTAAAAGGGGTAGTTCAAAAGCAAGAGATCTCGGATAAGACGGTGGGTGCATTGACTAAGCAAATGGGTCAATTAGCCGAGGAAGTATCCACACGAGATATGGGGAAACTACCAAGTGACACAAAGATCAATCCTCAACATCAAGGGTCTAGTTCAAAATCCACAAGACATGTGCCAATCAATTCTGTAAGTATTCTTCGAAGTGGTAAAGCATATGACAACAAAGTTGTGCCTTCACCACCATTCGTTGAAGGGGTGGTGGAAGATGATAGTTCCGAGGAGGAAGTTGAGGTGGAACAAAATTCTACAAAATGCGAACCAAGTAAAGTTTGTGAAAAACTGAAAGATGAAAAATTAATTTCAAAAGATTCTAGTGATGTTAAGGAAAAGGGTTTGGAGGATAATACCATCCCTTATCCCTCGGCATTGCTAGGACAATCTAAACCATCATCTTCAAAGAAAGACTCACAACAAGATGAAATTTTGGAAACATTCAAGCAAGTAAAAATTAACTTGCCTTTACTTGATGCAATTAAACAAGTTCCATCTTATGCTCGTTTTCTCAAGGATCTTTGTACCCAAAAGAGACAACGCAAGCTTCCTAAAAAGCTTGATCTTACTGCCCATGTGAGTGCTGTGTTGTCAAGTACTCTTCCACCAAAACTTAAGGATCCGGGTGTACCATTGATTTCTATTCAAATTGGTGATTTTAAAATAAATCATGCACTCTTGGATCTTGGGGCGAGTGTTAACATTCTCCCCGGAAGTTTATATGATCAACATGATTTTGGTCCTTTACAAAAAACTGACACCACCGTGGTGTTGGCAGATTTATCACTTAAACTTCCGAGGGGGGTGTTAACCGATGTGATTGTTAAGGTGGAAGAGTTCTACTATCCGGTTGATTTCCTAGTGCTTGATTCTGAATCAAGTTACAAAGAAAGGCAACCAAATGTTATTTTGGGTAGACCATTTCTAGCAACAATTAATGCTCAAATCGGTTGTAGGGATGGGTCGGTTGATGTGACATTTGGGAATCGCAAGATGCGATTAAATGTGTTTTCAAGTGATTCTAACTCTCTAGTCGACCATGATTGCTTTATGGCGGACATAGTCGACGGGTGTATCGAACCTTACACTTCATGTGTAAGTGAAGAAAACACCATAGAGAATGTTGTTATGTATGACAGGTCGGAGATGGAAGATATTCGAGAGTCTATGAGTGGCAAATTTAAGGATTCAATGTCGATTGAAAGTGGAAGGCCACCATGGACCTATCAAGTGGAAAGCTTACCGGATCATATTGATTCAAAGTTGAAGCCATCTCTAGAAGAACCACCCAAGGTGGAGTTGAAAGAGTTACCCAAGCACTTAAAGTATGCATTTTTGGGAGAAAACGAAACGTTACCGGTCATCATTTCGTCCAACTTGCAACCAGAACAAGAAGAAGAGTTGATGAAAGTGTTAAAGAGGAATAAGGCGGCGATTGGGTGGACAATTGCAGATTTGAAAGGAGTAAGTCCGTCGATTGTGATGCATAAAATCATCACGGAGGAGAATGTGAAGCCTTCAAGGGATGCTCAAAGAAGGCTGAATCCAAATATGCGAGAAGTGGTCAAGAAGGAGGTTCTAAAGTGGCTTGATGCGGGTATTATTTACCCCATTTCTGATAGCACTTGGGTAAGCCCGACTCAAACAGTTCCAAAGAAAGCGGGAATCCAAGTTGTTCGTGGTGAAAATGGTGAGGAAGTAGCCACCCGCCCCGTCACCGGGTGGCGGGTGTGCATTGATTATAGGAAACTCAATGCGGCAACATCAAAGGATCATTTTCCACTACCCTTTATTGATCAAATCCTTGATAAACTTTCAGGTCAGAAATTTTATTGTTTCTTAGATGGTTATTCGGGGTACAATCAAATTGCTATTCACCCCGAAGACCAACAAAAGACAACATTTACTTGTCCTTATGGTACATTTGCATTTCGCCGAATGCCATTTGGCTTATGCAATGCACCCGCAACGTTTCAACGTTGCATGATGAGTATTTTTTCTGATTTGATAGGAGATTCATTGGAAATTTTTATGGATGATTTTAGCATTTTTGGAACCACATTTAACTTGTGTTTGTCTCAACTTGAACAGGTACTTAAGAGGTGTACGGAAACAAATTTAGTGCTAAGTTGGGAGAAAAGTCACTTCATGGTGAAGGAAGGAGTGGTTCTTGGTCGTATCATTTAGGAGCGAGGCATTGAAGTGGATCCCGCAAAAGTTCAAATCATTTCTACATTACCCGCTCCAACCAATATCAAGGGAGTTCGTTCATTTTTAGGGCATGCGGGTTTTTATAGACGGTTCATCAAAGATTTTAGTGCCATTTCTAAACCTTTGTGCAATTTGCTTTTAAAAGATGCACCTTTTGTCTTTGATGAAGCTTGTCTAAAAGCCTATAATACCTTGAAGGAAAAACTCATTTCCTCCCCAATACTACAAGCCCCCGATTGGTCTCTTCCATTTGAGATCATGTGCGATGCAAGTGACCATACCGTGGGGGCGGTGTTGGGGCAACGGGTGAATAAAAAGCCCGTTGCAATTTATTATGCTAGCAAAACTCTTTCCGAGGCCCAATTGCATTATACCACAACGGAAAAAGAGTTGCTAGCGGTTGTTTATGCTCTTGACAAATTCCGGTCATATATTTGGGGAGGTAAAGTAATTATCTATTCGGATCATAGTGCCATTAAATATTTGATGGAAAAGAAGGATGCCAAACCTAGGCTAATTCGATGGGTTTTGCTACTACAAGAATTTGATTTTGAGGTGAAAGATAAGAAAGGAACTGAAAATGTAGTAGCGGATCATCTTTCTCGCATTCCTTCTACTTGTGATGATTCATTTGATGCCATACATGATACATTTCCAGATGAGTGCTTATTTGTTGTTTCTAAATTACCATGGTTTGCTGATATTGTGAATTATTTGGCGACAGGTAAATGCCCGGAATCATGGACAAGTCGAGCGGTCTCAAGATTGAAGGCACAAGCTAAACAATACATTTGGGATGATCCGGATCT